>CM051507.1:2927491-2942271 GCA_028031935.1 Paedocypris micromegethes
TTTTTTTTTTTTTTTTTTTTTTTTTTTGTATCATTATATGATGAAATGAAATCTTCTCTTCGGAAAGACTGACAGCAGTGAGGATACGCCACATAAGAATAAATTGGTGGCGTGTGCCATCCAATCCCGGGGTCAACACATTTTCTGATGACTAAAAGGAACGTCTTTGAGTGGTTGACCACAACAAATACTATGGAAATTCAAGGTGACCTCTGCCTGTGTCACAGTAACCCTTCAGCGACTTCCTTTCAGTGTCCGCAGTGTCCGGCAACCTTTAACCCACACGTGCCCCAACCCCCTGTTCCCTGGGGTCTTGACCTCTGGAAAGGTCACGTGTGCTGAAGGTCCCGGGAGAGTTGAACTGTGTTGTCATGGAGATGACCTTTGGGAATCAAAAGTCCCTTAACTGTTACATAACACTCATGACCAAGCATAATCTTTGTCTCTCGCCAATGAGAATTTCGCACACGGTGAAGAAAAAACCAGTGTGAGCTGGTATGACTCGTTCCTGGTGAAGCGGAGCACAAAAATCCACGTATTTACCATAGCGTTTATTTCTGTCACCATTACACACATCCTGTGAAGGAAATCTTAGCAAAGCTGCACGAAATTGTTGAAGAGAAAAGAGCAGTTGTGGAATTGTTTTTTTCTATTCAACACTAATTTCTGAGTTATTAATGGATGGATGGACAAATGAATGGACAAACAGAAAAACAGGCCGATAGACGAATAGATGGATAGATAGATAGATAGATAGATAGATAGATAGATAGATAGATAGATAGATAGATAGATAGATAGATAGATAGATAGATAGATAGATAGATACACTGTAGATGGATGGATGGATGGATGGATGGATGGATGGATGGACGGATAGATAGATAGATATATCTAGAAGTAGAACTTAATTAAGAAAAGTGGCCCGTTAAGTTTCCCTCAAGTCTACATTTTTATTATCATTGTGCACAATTAAAATTTTGCCATCTTTTTTCCCCCATGTTTTCCCCCCTCTTTCTGAGAAAAATACTTGTCTCCGGTCCACTCCACTCCACACCAGCAGAAACCAACTAAACCAAAGCCCGGCCGAATAAACTGTCCCGTGAGTTATTCCACAGTGAATAATCAGAGGTTTTCACGGGCCCGGTTTGTTCAATCAGGTCCTGTGGCCTTGATGCACCTCTGCGGGGATTAGAGCTTGTGAACCCCGCGCCATGAGGCGTGAGTAGCGGCCGAGCGAGCGAGAGGAGGCGGCGGGGCGGGGGGTGTTGTTGTCCCGCACGCACAGCCCCACAAAAGCCTCGGCGGGTGAGGGGGTGGAGGAGCGCGTCAGCGGGAGGATGAACTACGCCATCTGCCATGAGGGTGTGTGTGTTTGTGTGTGCGCGCGCGTGTGTGTGTGTGTGTGTGGTGATGTATCGGTAAGAAGTGTGTTACTGCTCGATAGGTTTGTGCGGAGATGGACCGGCTCTTCCTTCAAATTAGACCGGACCCCCTGACGCGTGAGCCGCGGGAGTCGAGCGGTTTGCTTAGCAGCTTGATAATTAGAGAAATTAGGAGCTGTCTGGAGATTAAACAGCAGAAGCACGCTCCGATTATTATTATTATTATTGAGGTTTTTTTTTTTAACTTTCCTTCCTGTTTTTGTCGTCCGCCGACAGATTGCGCTTCAGTTCATGTAAATGATGGGAAACGTTGGCGCCGTTTATTCGCAGCATTCCTTTGTATGTGAAGAGACTGTTTTTGTTGATTATCAAAAGTTGCACATGCACACACACGCACGCACGCGCAGTCATTTCAAACTTATTTCAAAAAGGTTTTTTTTTTCTCAAAAATCTTGTTTTATAGATTGTTCTAACTGTATAACTATAATAATGGTATATAATAGTATATAAAGTATTGCGAAATGTGTACTATTTTTTTCCCATGTCTATATTGTAAAATCTATATAAAGTATTTAGAAATTATTTATATGTATGATGGACATGGACAGACAGACAGACAGACAGACAGACAGACAGACAGATAGATAGATAGAAAGATAAGCACAATGACAGACAAAGAGACAGATAGACAGACAGAGATAGATAGGTAGACAGACAGACAAGCAGAAAGACAGACAAAGAGATAGATAGATAGATAGATAGATAGACAGACAGACAGACAGACAGACAGACAGACAGACAGACAGACAGACAGACAGACAAGCAGAAAGACAAAGAGACAGACAGACAGACAGATAGATAGACAGACAGACAGACAAGCAGAAAGACAGACAAAGAGATAGATAGATAGATAGATAGACAGACAGACAGACAGACAGACAGACAGACAGACGGACAAGCAGAAAGACAAAGAGACAGACAGACAGACAGACAGACAGACAGACAGACAGACAGCATCTGCTTAATACAGGTAAATAATGTACATAAATGTAACATTTCAGGTTGGAAATGTCGTGGATTATTCACCAGTGTTCAAAAGTTGTACCGGAAGCTCATCTGAATATTAAATATCTAAAAAAAAACGTACTAATGTCTAGAATTCTAACAGGATAACATGCAGGGAGATTAGAAAGGCTTTAGGACTGTTTGCAGCGCTGCTTGTTTCAAAGTAGTAGAGCTGATCTCATTTAACCTTTGTCTTGTGCTTTTTAGCGCCATCTTGTGGAAAGAACACACACACACACACACACACACACACACACACACACACACACACCGACCGTCACTTTCATGCCAAAATCCCTTTGAATGACTGTGGAAATGAATCTGGAAAACAGACAAAGTGGGAAGAACAGAAAGGCCCAACTTTTACTTGTACTAGGTTACAAATTCAAAAACCAGTTTAACCAATTGTAGTAAAAGTGCACTACTTGCTTGAGAAAATCCAGGAATCAATGTTTGAAATTTATGGAGAAAATTGTCAGGAGAAAATTTGATTAATCAATACATATGTTCGTATTCTGAACCACTTTTCTATTTCTGGTTGATAGGGAGCTGTAGCCAATCACAGCACCTCTGGGCCTGAAGGCGGGACACCCACCGTGGATGTGTGGCTGACCAATCACAGAGCGGGACACAGACACACTCTCACCCATGATGAATTTTTCCGACTGCAATTCACCGAACTCGTGTTTTTGGAATGTGGGAGGAAACCGGAGACATAGAGGAAATCCACGCAATCATGAGAAGAACCTTCAAACTCAGGACAGGCTTCAAATGGCCCTCACTAAACAAGGGCGGAGACATCCCCCAGGGGTGTGGCTAAAAACTGACATATCCCCCCCTGTCCAGTAGAGGTCAGAAAAGCTCTTTAAAATAATTATTTTGCAGAAAAGAGCACAAACAAAAACTGTATGAAAAAACTCGACATCATTTCCTCATTTTAGCATGGAATATACAGAACAACATATGATAATGTATGATCAATTAGCAGTTTAGCAGCTAAATATAAAGGTGCATTAATCTTACTCAGCCTGTCACAACACTGGCTCCGTCCTATCAATCTGGCGCAAGGTCACAAAATAAATATATGACAAAACAGTCTATAAAGACAGACTCACACATGTTCAAAATTTGTGAAACATCTTGGTCAAAAATTATTTTATTAAATTAAGTGCTACTGTTGTCAAATTTCTGGAATAAAAGGCTGTCAGTTTAAACTCATTAACATATCAAGCTAAAATCAAAAGCCATTTTATCAGTGATATGATGTATTATTGCGATGCAGTAAATCAGTTTTTGCCCAGAATGCAATTTATAAAAAATCTGCAAACATGGAAAAGTTGTGTTGCGGATCAGATAACAATGTGTTTGTGGATCAGAATCTATCTATCTGTCTGTCTGTCTGTCTGTCTGTCTGTCTGTCTGTCTGTCTGTCTGTCTGTCTGTCTGTCTGTCTGTCTGTCTGTCTGATCGGATGGGTTAAATGCAGAGAAAAAACTTCCCCATGAGGGACTAATAAAGGTTCTATTATTATCTATCTATCTATCTATCTATCTATCTATCTATCTATCTATCTATCTATCTATCTATCTATCTATCTATCTATCTATCTATCCATCTATCCATCTATCCATCTATCCATCCATCCATCCATCCATCCATCCATCCATCCATCACTCCCTGTGACCCACGTAATTACTTCTTTATGTTTTGAAATATAAAATAATAAAAAATACACAATGATGAGAATATAAATAAAATGACCTATATTAATGTTTTTTTATTGTTTAGGACAAAATGACCTTCATCTAAGAGGAAGTCGCAGCTGCATACACACACACACACACACACACACACACACACACACACACACACACACACACAAAGAAGTAATTACTTCTTTAAGCTTTTAAAGTCAGTAAAAGAAAAAAAAAACACTATGATGAGAATATTAATAACATGACCTATATTGATGTTTTTTATTGATTAGGAAAAAATGACCTTCATCTAAGAGGAAGTCGCAGCCACTGACACACACACACACACGCACACACACTTTAATTTCTACCTGTAAAATAGCTGTTTACTCTTTGTTAACACTCTGTGTGTTTTTTTCTTTTTCTTTTTTTTTTGCTTAGTACTTACGACTTTAATCATCAGACAATCAGATCGAATTGTGAGCAATGTGAGCAATTTCCATGATGTAATAAGATACGCATGATGAAAGTGTAAAAAATGTTTCCATCAGTTTCCGGGAAACTGCCATTATTATTTTTTTTTTTGCTTGAAAGCTCCACGTAAACCTGTCAAATGCAAAAGCATACATAAACATGGTCGAACCATCACGTTGAAAGTCAAATTGAACAAATCGAAACAAATCCTGCTTATGTCGGAAAGGACAAAGCAACGTAATCGTTAACCCAAACGAAACGTGAGTAATAAAAGCTAAACATTCAACCGATCTCTGCAGTTTCAGTCCAACCAGCTCCGCGATAATGAGGTGGGCGGGGCGGGCGGCGCGAGGAGGCGGAGTTTGTCATGCACGCGCTAGGGATCTACGGATTCCGGAATCTCGAGCGGCGTCATCTTGGGTTGGGTGGCGTTTGTTATTTCAAGCGAGAATAAAACTCGGTCGTGGGGATCAAACGTGGATCTGCGCTCGGATTAGAAGGTCGTAGACGGCGCCAGACACTCGCCGTCGACGGGTTTGTGGATCGCGGCGCGCGGCGGACAACAAACGCCTCGACCCGCTCGCTCGGGCTCGGCTTCTCCGCGGATCAGCGATTCGAATTGCGAAACTTTATTTCATCCCGTGGGCTTCGTTTAAAGCTCGTTCAGCAACAGGTTTCGCCTTTGGTCAAAGTTATCGAGTCTCAAACCCAGCGATGATTCGCAAAAGAAGAGTCTAGCGCGTCAATTCTCCACTTGCGTATTTAAACAACGTGACGTTTCCTTGGAGACCGGAGAATTGTTATTTTTCAACCTCAGATTAGGATTATCCCAACCGGAGGTTTTATTCAACATGATGCCGGTAAGATTTGACGAATTAGTCATAATAATACATGAATGCTGATTACTACTTTGCTTGTTGTGAATTCGAACTTTGCTGCATTTACACGTAAAGGTGTACGTGTGACGTACATGCTAATCTGCCACGAAAACAAGCCATCTACTTGGTTAGGATGGCGTAAATCTCCACTCAACCACGAATAAATGGCTTGTTTTAGGAAAAATAAATGGCTTGTGTTAAAAACTATGTCAGATTATTGGCACAGAAATAGTCTGGATTATTGCCATTCGTAAAAAGTGTAAAACATAGTTTGCACCCGGATTATAGTAGGTGAGTCAGTGATGCAGGTGAGTCACACACTTCCTAAAGTAAAACGGTGTCACCTCTGTTCACATTGGGTCGTTCTGACCTCGAATATATTTGTATAGTAGAATAGCAGGAGCTCGGGCAATGTTTTTTTAAAAGTGGCTCTTAATCTCGTCAGACTTTGTGAACGGAAGTGCATCGTTTTGAACCACCAGTGCATTTGCAGCATCTCTACGTTAGATTAAACCGGAATCAGGTTAGGATGAAATCCTTTTAAATGGATTATTATAGCTACACTTTAGCTGTTTTAGCCATTCTTTTTTTCTTTTTAGTCATGTAGTTGATGTAAAAATACAAAACTGGTTCTGCAATTTCACCATTTATGTGACTCAGAAATTCTACTAAATTGAAGTAATCATATACCTAATATTAAATGTTTTTTTGATTCACAAACGAAAAGTAAAACATTCTACTAAAATTCTGTTCCAATTTAAATTCTAGCAGACAGGTGCGTGTTTTACTATTATTTATCCCAGAGGGAAAATAAAAATATCACTGGACCGGGATCTGACCTCGGCTATCTTTTTTGTTGGGCAACAGCAGAACATATTACTTGAAAAGGTTTGCTTTTTTTCAGGGTAGTAATGACACTACAGGATTACAAACATGCCAAGGGATTATTTAACTCATTGCTTCGTATAGGAATATGAGTCAACCGGGCGCTAATCTAAGGGGTTAAACACAGTCTCCGAGCAAACAGTGTGTAAAGCCGATTGTTTCAGGTTTGCATCTAAATAGTGGCTGTGTTCTTTGTTGACACTGTAAATCTTCTCGCACATCAGATGCTGAGGTCATTGGTTTTTCTTGTTTTTTTTTTTTTTTTTTTTTCAGTCGTGTTTGGGAAAAGTAGAAGTGTTTTTTTTTTTTCTGCACAAGAAACCTGCACTGCAGTTTGAGTTAAACGCACATAGCATTGTTCTTTGGGTTCCGCTTGGGGAAGTTTGTTACGTCTGCATCCTTTTTATGTTTTTTTTTAAAGTCACCGTTTCTCGTTTTGGTTGGGCTGTTGCTTTTCATTCAATCCTATTCCCAAGATGCTTCAGATTAATTTGACAGGTAACTAGATGACTTGGTCCAGAATTGCTTGGGCAATGAGATTAACCCGCTCTAATTTCATTCTCTCACCCACTTTAGTACAAAGGATGTGCATTAGGGGCTATAAAGTGCACTTGTTGGGCCCTTTTAGCCACCTGGGGCCGATGACCAGGATTGTGGCGACTGGTTGCTATAGAAACCGTTGCCAAGATCACATTCGACTAAACAACATCACTGACTCATGTACAATTCAGCGCTGGGAACATCTGACGTACATCAGGCTCTATTTACGTAGCCGTTTATAGCCACGGATGCTTTATAAACGCAACCTGGGTTAACCAAGTTCAAAAATACCCCATCATTTCTGCATCCTCAGCATCTTTTGCATTTAATTTATTTTGTGCGCTCCCGGTCCTCAAGGTCACGGGGGTCAGTGGCTGGGCACGAGGGGAGACTACGAACTCAAGTCTAATCCGCTCATTAATTGTTCTTTGTATCTTTCCGACGTTTGAGCCACATGGCTTTGTCGGCAAAAAGCGTCTGGAATTTCTGCGTTTTTTCTACGGAGAGCAGTTTTAGCTTTCTTAGAAACGTCTACAAGGAGGTAAATTTGGAACAAAACTGGATTATAATAAGACTGCGTGAAGAGAGGATGCATTGTGATATGTCTTAATGTATTTATTTTACATTTTATTTCAATAGAAATTTATAGATTTCATATAAACTGTGTTAATAGGTTTTAATAAATATTAATACGATTTTGTTTTATACAAATACATTTTTTAATATTTGTATTTTCTAACATTAAACAAATAAATGTAACATATTGTACATTGAAAATACTACTAAAAGAGAAAATATATATTAATTTTATTATGAAAATGAAATATATTTTTTATTTATTATATATAAATATATATAGATATACTACGAGGCATACCACCACACTTGCACATCGCAGAACAAGATAATAAAAGATTTAATTTTATTTAAATTCTGAAAGCAGAAACAATGCATCAGTAATGGCTAAGTAATAATCAGTAATATATCATAAACAATTATGTTCTATTCTACAGTTTATACATTATAAACTCCTTATAATCCCAATAATTTAATCCCGTAAAACGGAGCGTTCTTGCGTTTCAACGCATCAGATTTGCGCCGCAGTTTGTTCTGGTCAGACACATAGTGATTATTATGCACCAATTCAGAGATACAAACATTTATATAGTGATGAATAATAATAATAATTGAACCTTTATTAGTCCCTCAGTGGGGAAATTTTTTCTCTGCATTTAACCCATCCGATCAGACACGAACTCGGAGCAGTGGGCAGCCACACAGTGCGGCGCCCGGGGGGAAAATGCATATATTCACGGAACTTTAAATATATTTAAAATTCCACACCGTCGGATGACCAGTGTTTTTTGTAACTTTGCATCTGACTTTTTAGTGTTTTGGTCGGAATCTTCTGGCTCAGATTAACGTCTCAACCAGAACGTTCTGGACGTAATGAAAAGCAGAGCATGTGAGGAACAATACGGCTTCTGTTTTATTCATCCATTAGAAGCAGTGAAGTGCTTTGAGATTCCTGAGGAACCTACACAACTCTATATGGTTAAAATAATAAAATTAATAGAAAATAAGCATGACATCTGAAGCTTTTTACTTAGACTCGGTGAAGTCGGAAAAATGTTAAACTTGGTGTTTATCGAGTGTAAAACACATTTGTGTACATTTGACCTTGTGTGGAGAGGAAATGGTGTCGTTTTACTTCATCTACTTCAATGGCTGGGATGAAGTGGCCTACATACAGCAAAACCAGGTCATTTACGGACACCCTAGTTGGCGTGTAATTGTTGGCGTTTCAGTAACTGAACCGTTTACATTGAAAGAAAAGCTGGTGTTTCTTTACCAGCGTTTTTGAAGGGGAAATGGACTCGTTCCACCTGGTTTTGATTCTGGTCGCTCGTCTGGTGACGTTGCTTGGATTTTGGCATCAGCCGTCGTCTTTGTTGTGCTGCTCTGAGCTTTAAGTGACTTTACTGCAGATTTCTGTTTCAGTTTTAAACGCAGATGAGAAGAAACTGATGCTGTCGTCTGAAGGAAAATTATAGAATTATTTTCACATGTAAAATGACCCCATTACAAGTCATCTGTTCCAAGAAGACTTGAGTAAAAGTTGTAAAGTATCAAATTCTAAAAGAACCTAAGTATTTGACCTAAGAATTTAGGCTGAAAAAACACCAAGAAATGTGAATACACAGGAAACTCTCTATGAGGTTTTATTTCCTCATGTAGAAAAGGAATGTAACACCTCAATGTTTCAAAATGGCAAAACAAAATATAAAAAATAAAAAGAACAAAAAGTCAGTCTCAGTCAAACTCAAATGTGCAAAACACTGCATCTGCTAATTCACGTGATTTAGCTGATAAATAGGATCCAGTACCTTCAGCATCCTGCAGATGGTGATATTACCTCATCCACCCAAGAAATGAACCACACTAGAAAAAGATGCCGACTTGTTGCGCACAATAACAATGTAACGAGAAAGTTATAGTAAAAGTTTTACTATTATCGTATAGTATAGTAAAAACGTCAGTGTCCATTCAAATTGAGTAAAGAGTACATATACTCAATCGCAAATATAGTAGAGATTAAAAGCTGCTTCTAGTTTTTGATACTCAGTACAAGTACAAAATAATAGACAAATAAATACATAAGTAAAATTACAAAGTCCATTCCCTTTACACCACTGAGTTTACCGTATCTGCAGAAACGAATACAATTATTCCGACCTGTTTGGAAAAGAATAATCTATTGGAATCTTAAAGCTCTGATCCTCTCTCTCTGAGAAATGTTTTTTTTCCCCTCTATCATAAAGAGATTTCTCCGGAATATTGCTCTGTCAAGCCGGGGTGGGCTTCTGACACGAGGGGTTTTAATAACAATCAGCAGGGATCTGAGGTCTGATATGATTTAAAACCACTTTCCATCATGTGGCTAAACTCTAAATCATGTGACCCACTTGAGTTCATTCGATCTGAGACCCCGAAGACCAACGCAGCAGTTACAAAGCGGCCACATTAGCTGCATTACATTTTTTTTTTCATGGCATGAGGAATTAAAGCAATTTGATTAGTCGTATATGATAAGAGATATCATTTGTGATTTGTGGAACAAGCTATTATGAATATTAAGAGAGCCAGGATTTAGAATATAAGAGGAATTAGTAACTCAGCATTTCTGTCTGTCATTAATGGCATTTTTTTATGAATTTGCAAAGAAAATGTCGGCAAAAGGAACACTACAAAAGGCTTGTTGTTTTATCGTGGAAATGTGTATTTTTTTTTTTTGCTACACAATGAACTGGAAGATGTTATTCATTATTGGTACTTTTGGAAGAATCAAAGGACTGTAAATATTTCCTCAAGCTTGTAAAACGATTATTTTCCAAACAAAATGTTATTAAATTGTGTCATTTAAGGGAGCAGAATAAAAGTGTGTGTGTGTGTGTGTGTGTGTGTGTGTGTGTATGTGTGTGTGTGTTCACATCCATAGGGGGTAAAAAAGAAAAAGCCTCTTAAACCCTTATTGTCTCTAATGGCAGAATGTCACAGCGCTGCTGGGATGAAAAAAATAATCTGTAGATTTTTATGGAATAATTTTTTGCCAGAAATCACTTTAATCTGACTTAAACGGAGACTAAAATGAAACTATTACGGTAAAGTCCTTATTATACATCTGTCATACATTTTTGGTTTATGTCATTTTAGCTTTGTGTTAACCAGGGACGTCTTGTTGATTTTCCTGTATGTCAATCTGTTTTTTTTTTTTTTATTTAATGTTTTATAAAAAACAAGTAGAAAAGTATCTTGCTTTTTGGGCAATTTGCACCAAGTTATTTAGAAAAATGTTATTAATTTTAAATTAGAATTATCAAATGAAAAGAAAAATGAAATTCAACAATTGTTTTGGCTTGGAAATCTTTCCTTACAATCAGAAGCACAATTGAAATCTCATTTAAAAATAAATAAGTAAAAATGGTTTTTGACAGAATCCATTATCGTTTTATGATACAAAAAAAGTCTCAAAATACTCACATTTTAATCTGCCTGTTAGATTAAATCAAAGAGTGTGGGGACTTTTTTACAGTAGTTTTTGACCAGCATTGCGGAATAATTTTAAATATCTATAGAATTTAAGGCGAATACAACAATAATAATGATGATAATAATAATAATAATTATTATTATTATTATTATTAATATTATTATTAGATTTTGTATTATACCATGCATGTTTTTTTTTTTAAATCTCAATTTAATTAGTAAATTACTTTCCCCTAATCTCTTATGTGTATGCAAAAATGATTTACTCCCTAGAGATCCCACCAGATTAATAAATGATACGTGCAACACTTTATTGACATGGAGTTCAAATGAAACTGTAAAATCAATAGTTCTGTGTCCCATTTACATTCCAGTACCAAAGCTTCACACACAGATACGATAATGGAACCATTGCTTTTCAATTCTGTCTTTAAAAATGTTCAAGTTCAATTCTAATTACAAAGTCCATTGTACTAAAAATTGCAATTTTTGAGCAAAATTTCTTCATTTTTTTTCACAAGTTTTAAGCTGCCATAAATTTGCATTTGAATTCTACGTCATTGTTGTCACACCATCACTACCAGTTTGTTTTGGTTTTAAGAATCCTTGCGCTGAACTTTCTTCTTTTATCAGCTACACGAAATAGTCTGGAAAATATTGTCGTAGTCTGGTTTTGTGGAAATGGAGATTTGTCATTCAACTTGCGTGTTTTTTTTGCTGCTGTTTCTGCATTAACTGCCCAAATTGAACCTGAGACATTTGTGTGTACTTAAAATTTGGCCACGCCCACATGTTGAAAAAACGAATCTCTTGTAACGACCTTTTCTTGCATTGTTGTCCACTTTTGCGCAGCATACAACGCAAAAAAAAAAACATGTTTAGCTAATAAATCTTGAACTCAGAATTAGGGTAACCACATTTTAACTTAATTGCGTTTAAGCGACGTTGTCATTCGTCAGGGTCAGGAAAATGTTAGGTTTTAAATATAGTAGCTACTTTACGCCACTAAATTGGAGCATCTTTTTTCTTGCTCTACATTACCCACAATCCTTCACTCTCAGACAAGATGGTGGACAGAACCATGTTTAGACTTGGCGAATATATACCGTCCTAGTTTTTGAATGAAAATCCGGTTTGGAAAAAGTACAGATGCCTGGTTTTTACACCAACCACGTTTTTGAGAGTGCTGTGTTAATCTAAAAGGATTTAAAATCTATTTTGTGTTTAAGTTCAAGTTCAGTGCATTTGTAAGGCGCTTTTTAGAGTTAAACTGTCTGTGCAATTTAGCATTAAATTTTTTGGTAACCTAATAGCTATTGCCAATTCTTTTTTTTTTTTTTCATAAATTCTATTCTATTTTTCCATTCCCATTCTAGAAAGTAACCTCACAAATGATAGTACAGTGAAAATACGAAACAGTCTTTGATTTAATTTTGGTATTTGTCACAGAAAATGACATTTAAAACATTTATCTTGCTAAAATGTTCCCATTTCCACGTTTCCTCCGCAGATGTTCCTAACCGTGTACCTCAGCAACAGTGACAAACACTTCACGGAGCTTCCCATCACTCCGGAGACGCTGTGTCGAGATGTGGTGGACATGTGTAAGGAGCCTGGAGAGGTGGACTGCTACCTGGCGGAGATGTGGAGAGGATCTGGTAAGTTATTCCTGCTTTACTGGCTCTTGGCACGAATTGACTCTGATTGGCTGTTTCGTTTAAGAGCGCGTGATTGGTGACAGCGAGCGAATCATCGAAGTGCTGCAACGCTGGGGTCAACAGAGGGCGGAGGTGCGGTTCTTCCTGCGACACGACCGCGCCCCTGGTCATGATGCGGGTGAGTGAGGTCCAATCAGAGCTGATGCTTCCATATTTGGGACAAAATATTCTCTCTGGTCAGATATGATGGACTATACGTATAAAGAATTCTAAGTTAAGGAAATCGTTAATGCAATTAATTATAAGCTAAAGAAAATCGTTAAGGTAATTAATTGTAAATTAAGGAAAGCGTAACGACAATTAATTTTTACAAATTGTTCCTAATGATGAATGTTAATTAACTGTTCTACATCCAGTACCATGGGAATTGAGATTCAATTATTTAAAATCAGTTTGGTCTCTTCTGTCTGTATAGCGACTTTGCATTGGTCTCAAACTAAGAAAAGCGCTATATAAATCAACTTGAACCTAAAAAAATGATATATAGATAGATAGATACGTTCTGTTTTATTATTTACATAAAAAATTTTAACCACATTATTTTCCATATTGTTATTTTCACTGTTTTTTAATATAGAATAAAGTGTTTTTTTAATAGATGTGGCATTATTGGACGGTGAAACATAACGGTATACTGCACTGAAATTAAATTTAATGTCCAACTCTTAAACCAAATTTAATGGAAGCTCGGAACACTGATTCCTGAATAAATGAAAGTCAAACATGCTTTACACTTTTTGAAAGTTAAACTTTTAGTACATTAATTAAATTATTGAAAAAAGAATTTAATTCCAAATTTAAAGTGGCTTAAAAAATATAATAACCTTGTTTTTTTCCGTAATTGATCACTTAAATGATAGTAAACGTTAATAACAACACAGACTCAACATTTATGTCGTAAGACTCTCAAACGACTCAAAAACGTGTCGGCAGCTTTACGGTTGATTTAAAAACTAGAACTATCAAGAGCTTGTGCCACGCTGACTGGCAGACCAGCAAGTAGAGCATTACACTAATCAAGTCTCGGGATCACCAGAGCCTGAACGAGAAATTACGTGTGGTAGTCTGGATTAAGAGGACATGAAGAGCGGAGCAATGATGGAGAAAATCCAGGGTTTCTCCTGACACGGACTGGAAAGTGTAATGGGCCAAGCACTGAACCTTGAGGAACACCGTTGGTCAGCAAAACCCAAACGCTCACAGTTTCTCTCCAGTAGACCTTGAGAGGTATTACAGAAGCCATTCCATTGACTGCCATTCCAGATAGTGCAGATAATAGGATCTGACGTTTCACTGGGTCAAAGGCAGCTGTCGGGTCAAGCAGGATGAGGACGGGGGATTTAGGACTTGCGTTCGCCGTCTTTACATTTTCAGACTGAGTGGAAATGTTGCTTTTGAGTCCTGTTTGGTTGGCATCAAAAAGATTGTGTTGACTGAACCCAAAAGCCTGGGAGTTTGTAGATGGAGGTCTTCTGTGAGAGAAGAGAGTGAGGGCTTCTTGAGTAAGGCTAAAGCTTGATGTTTAGAGAGATGAGGTGATGGAGGAGGAAGTCGAATTAGATGATTGTACAAATACAGGACCTTTATTGTCATTATGCATCGTGGTTTAACGAAATGTGTAGCAGCCTCGAGATGGTGTTACCATCATTTAAAAGCTAAGGAATAAAAATATAATAAATAGAAGTATGGAATAAAACACAACAATATAAAATCAAGTACCGTATTAGTATTTGGGAAAGAGGTGGAGTTGTATTGCACATGAAAAGAATAAATAGAAAGAAAAAAGTATATTTTGATTGTATGAGATTGGATAGTTTGCATAGGTAGTCACACGACTGCTGTGTATTTCCCTGTGCCGTGTGGTTTGTTCTGTGGAATTGGCAAGATGGAAATCGAACAATAGATTGTTGATTCTGACTATTGTATTTACTGGAATATAAGCACCCCCTTTTTTCCAATTTTAGAAGCTCAAATCTTTGCTCAAATGCGCAAAATATAAGTGGCCGTTTTTCCATATGTCAAGTTGGGGGCAATTTCCTCAATCCTAGAGGAAACTAGAGGTTTTAGGTTATGTTTATATATATATATATA
>CM051507.1:2944336-2958180 GCA_028031935.1 Paedocypris micromegethes
TGGTTCACACAAGTAGTGACACACACACACACACACACACACACACACACACACACACGGACGGACAGACAGATGTCTTTACATATCTGTCGTCTCTTTTAGTCTTGTTTTTCTGGTTTGGATTGTTGTAGCAGTGGTAGTAAACCGGCTCTGCAGCTTTGCCGTGTGTCGCGTCTGAAGTGATTCCTTCCTCTTCTCCTCCTCTTCGTCACTTTACCGCCTCACTCACGCGAAACCATCTCTCCGGTTTCACATTTCCAAAAGTTGCTGCGGTGGCTTTTTCCCTGATCAAAATTTCACACCACGACACACAGCAACTATGATGACGCGGTTTAGCTAACAGTAGTTCTCATTACACACGTGTTTTCCGCCATTTTTTTTTTACATTTCCGCGAAAGCCCGTATTGCGTAGCTCCTAGGCCTCGACGTGAAGAGTTTATCCAGCACTAGTGTTACGTAAGCGGATGTCACAGGCGGATGTTTCTAGGATAATCGAGCGATGGTTTTGCCTAGTCAAATAGTCGTTATGTAACTAGTTTTACTCACGAGAAATTCACCGTTAGCAATTAGCATCACCGCAGCGTTTTTGTAAAACTGTTACATGACTGTAATAGTGAATTTACGTGTTTGCCTTCATATTTCCTGTAATTACACCGTGTCACTGTGCTGGTTTATGTGTTAGACTGTTATTATTTCTAACCTGTGAATTGTATTGAATTATCTGACTATAGGGGGTCACAGGGGTCCGGAGCCGATGGCCAAGAGAAATGCAGTGAAGGGCTCAATGGACCGACTCATGGAGAATGGAGTGAGTATTTACACCACTGTTTCTCTCTCTTCATCTGTATATTTTTCTTCTCTCTCTCTCTTGCTCTCATTTAATCTCTCTCGTTCTCCCTCTCTCTCTATCCCACTCTCTTTCATTCTATCTTACTCTCTCTTTTTCTCTATATCTGTCTGTCTGTTTGTATATTGAATTGAATTGAATTGAATTGAAAAATCCTTTATTAGTCCCACAGCAGGGAAATTTCACGTCACAACAGCAACAACAAATCCAAGCAAATAAATAAACAAACATCACCATTGATATCTCTCTCTTTCTATCTCTCCATCTCCATCTCTTTCTTTTCTTTGTCAGTTTCTTTACCTGCCTATTTGGGTATCTGTTTGTCATTTTCATTCATTTTAATCTTACCGTATTTATGCAAATATAAGCACCCCTTTTCTCCAATTTTAGAAGCGTGTGCGTAATTATGACCACCTCTTTTTCTATATGTCCATATTTTGTGGGGTGCTTATATTTGCGTGAACATGATGATAACTATTTTTCTAGAGGTGTTCATAAACTATGATGTGCGTTTCTTGTAGGTTTCACCTCCTCAGATGGACTTCACTCTTGGTGAACTACAAGAAATGGCGTCAAGACAACAGCAGCAGATCAACGCACAACAACAGCTACTGGCCACAAAGGTATTACAGCGCTGTTTAAAATGTGGAATAAACGTCGTCTAAATATGAATTATTAATTAATTAAATACATTTTTTTATATTAATCAAATAATTAATTTTTTACTGTGTTAACAATAAACTTGCAGTGGATCCTCCTTTTTGGAGCATAATGCTGAGTTTTGGTCTTGTAATAATTCATTATACTGGATTTAATTCTTGCAATAATTCATAATACTGGGTAAGGTTGAAATCCTCGATTCGATTATGTTTTTGATTCTAAAGTTTCGATTTGATTCTCAATTTAAAAACGAAACATTTGAAAGCATAAGCTATGCCATCTTAAGACTTTTCTGCAATATAATAAATCTGACCTTTGTTCGCAATGTACCACACACTACATTGTCAAATTTAAAATGTTTATTACCAGTATAATGTAACAATAACTTATATCTTCAGAAACTTAACATAATAATAATAATAATTAATAATACAGGGTTTTAGTCTTGTAATATTTTATAGTACTAGGTTTAATTCGAATAATTTGTAATGCTGAGTTTGCAATAATTCACAATACTGGGTTTTAGTCTTGCAATATTTTATAATACTGAGTTTAATTCTTGTAATAATTCATAATGCGGTTTCAAGTCTCACACTATTTCATTAGTTTAATTTCATTTTCATTTCACTAGGTTTTAGTCCTGTAATACTTCATAAAGTGGTTATAATTCCAGTAATAATTCATATAACTGGTTTTAATTCTTGTAGTAATTCACACATCCCTCCAAAACACGAACAATATTAAAGTTAGCCAGTTTTTTCAAGTTTTTCAAGTTTTCGTTTTTTCATGATGAATCTCCCACAGGAGCAGCGACTGCGTTTCCTGAAGCTGCAGGAGCAGCGGCAGCAGCAGCATCAGTCGTCCGAGCAGGAGAAACTGCGGCAGCTGCGTGAAAACGCCGAGAACCAGGAAGCTAAACTGCGCAGGGTTCGAGCTCTTAAAGGACAAGTGGAGCAGAAGCGCATCAGCAACAGTAAACTGGGTCAGAACCTGTTCTAATGGATTCACATTACAATCATAATGTCCAAGTTCTGAACCACAATCCTTTTCTCCCGCTGGGGTCATGTGACTCATTGTGTCTAAAAAAATGATTGTATAAAAAATGTCTAAAAACAAAAGAAAAACGATTGATAAGGAACAACATCGTTACATTCACAGCTGTCAGTCATTAACGTACGAAAATGTTTATTCTATTCAATTAAAGAATAAAGATTTAATTAATAATTGTTATAATAATTATGCTTATTTTCCATTCATTGAATCCTCTGATGCGTTTAATGAAGCATACTATTGTATGAAGCCACCAAAAAAAATATTTTTATCATCAATGGGGATTTAATAAACTGGGAAGATTATTCAAGATTAAAGAAACTGATAATATTCAGTTATTATAATATCAGTTATAATACAATGATACAAATAATACATTTTATTTAATGCCGTCTTTGAGCGTACTTTTTTACAATACTTTTACAATTTTACAAACATTTTTTTGCAATTTTTTTTCAATGCAAAAAATCAACAAGGTCAAACTGCAAAAAAAAAACAAAAACAAAAGAACTGCAAATCCCTACATGTTTTTGAATCCATTATTTATGTAACGACAGGGTTATAACCTAATAACCCTCAAAATAACTTCAAATGCTTTATTCTTCATAAAGAATGTCCTGCCAAAATAATACAAGTGAAACATTCATGTAAATATGTAAATGTTGCATTTATAAGTACATTTCTAAGCTACACAAGACAAAGCAGTGCATTGTGGGATGTGTAGTGTGTGATCATATCTCTCTCTTCGCAGTGGAGGAGATTGAGCAGATGAACGGGCTGTTCCAGCAGAAGCAGCGGGAGCTGGTGGTGGCTGTGAGTCGGGTGGAGGAGTTGAGTCGACAGCTGGACCTGCTGCGGACCGGTAAACTGGACGTCCAGCACGAGCCGGGCCCGAGCTCCAGTGGAGAACTAGAGCGTCTCTACAAAGAGCTGCAGGCATGGAAACCCACCGTTCTCTCTCCAGTGTCAATAGATTGGTCTCGTTACACAGATTAAGTTTAGATTTGATTATTTGGATATCTTTGCACACAGATCAAGTAGATATAGATAAGCCTTTATACATAAGACTTAATCTGTATAGATCATTAGTTATGGATAGAAGTAAATTTATATTATTTATATCAATGTATTATATATTAATAATGATATGAGCCATGGATAGATACGTAGATATCTTTTTACATAGATTAAGTTTATTCTGTATAGATTAAACAGAATGCATTTATACATATATTGAGTTTATTCTGTACATTTTATTATTTATTATTAGATTATTAGATAAAGATACATTTATGCATGAATTAAGTTCAGTCGTTATGGATTATTAGCTATGGATAGATAAATCTTTGGAATAGAATAGATTAAATGAATTTGTTGAAGATTATTATTTATGGATATATCTTTATACATGGATTAAGTGTATTTATTGATAAATTATTGGATATAGATAAATGGTTATTTAAACATTGAGTACATTTCTCTTTATAGGTTCATTATTAGATTTAGATTGATATTTATTCATGGATTATGTTTTTTTTTTTTTTGAATGGATAAATATAACATTATGATTTGATTAAATGTATTCTTTATTCATAGGTAGATAGATGGATGGATGAAATGAATGAAAATGCCTTTATTTGTCCCACAGCGGGGAAATTGCATCTCACAACAGCAGACAGAAAATATATATAGAGGAACTGGCATATTACGGTATATAAATATATATATAAACACATCTAAAAAATAAATAAACAATCAAACATTCATAAATTAACATAAATAACACTGCACACACACTAAATATAAAAAAGTTCAAGTTCTGAGCATTTGTAAGGCGCTTTTCACAGTTTTAACGGTCTCAAAGCACACAAATAATATATAACATAAATAAACATAACCATATATCACGGCACATATCATAATGAACGTAAACACAACAGATAGATAGATAGATAGATAGATAGATAGATAGATAGATAGATAGATAGATAGATAGATAGATAGATAGATAGATAGATAGATAGATAGATTTGATTGGTTGGTTGGTTGGTTGATTGATGGATGGATGGATAGATAGAAAACAGATAGATAGAAAAGTTAGCTTGTAAGAAAAAAATATATATATATAGATGAATAGATAGAAAACCGACAGACAGAGGATATGTATGGAGGGATAGATAGATAGAAAGAAAATAATCAATTGATTGGTTGATATTTAAACATTCAATTTCTCTTATATATTAATTTCTTGGACCGGAAATAGATGAATATTTATACATCATTTAAATGTAATCTTTACACTGTTTTTTTTTGTAATTAAAACTTTAGTAATGTTCTAATCACAATGAACAATGCCATTCCAGCTGAGGAATAAACTGAACCAGGACCAGAGTGTCAAACTCCAGCAGCAGCGAGAGACTCTGAACAAGAAGAACTCTGAGATGGCCGCCATGGACAAGCGAGTGGCCGAGCTGAGAGAGCGACTGTGGAAGAAGAAAGCTGCTCTCCAGCAGAAGGAGAACCTGCCTGTGAGACGGAAGCACACATCACTCCATCCTCATTTATTGCAAAGCCGTGTGACTCCGTGTTAATTTCGTTGACAAAATATTTTCGTCTTCGTCAACGACACTTTTTCCCTGACGAAAACAAAACGAGAACTATATAAAAACTCCCGTTCCAGGGACGAAAACTATAACTACATTTATTGACACTTTCGTCAACGAATCGCGCCACCTGCAGACTGAAACTTCTTTTTTCACCGTGCAACCATTTGTTACTTATAAACTTGATGCAATTATAACCCATTTAATTTTACTGTATTTATTTTTCTCTCTGTTGTGGTTTCATTTATGAGAATACATTTATTTGGATTGAAGGAAAAGTTCATTTAAATAAGTTAAAGAACAAGAAATGTTTTTCCAAATAAAATCTTTGTATATATTTTATATGTTCATAGTTACCTAAGTATTCAGATTTCTTAGACATAGCAACTTTAGTAAACATTTAGAATATAAAGCACTTATATTTTCGTTGACTAAATCTATACTGTAATTTAGTCGACTAAAATTAGACTAAAACAAAAAAAAAAAAGAAGATGACTATATTGGGACTAAAACTAAACTGAGTTTTAGTCAAAAGACTATGACTAAAACTAAATAAAAAATCTTTGTCAAATGAACAGTGTTGTGACTTTGTTCCTGTCTTGCAGCAGCCAGCAGAGGGCCTGAGCTCTCAGCCCCTCGGACCCTCACGAGTCGCTGCCGTGGGTCCGTACATCCAGACCACCCCAGCCTCCTCCGTCTCTCCTCGACAGGACGTCCTGGTGAAGCCTGCTTACCCTGACGGCACGGCCACGCTGCCCAAACCTCTGCCCAAGCCCACCACAGGTACGCTCAGTGGTTTTATTTCATTATTTTTCTGTGAGAAACACACAGCCTCGGTCGCTCTTAAGGTTTTTTGTGGTCAGTGTGGTGTAACAAAAGCCGTGTGTGTGTGTGTGTGTGTGTGTGTGTGTGTGGGCAGAAGAATGGAGCTTCTCATGAAGTTTGACTGCAGTATATGACACTAGACGCAGATGTGACATCATGGAGCGTGGCGTAAAGCTTCGCTGATTACATCACTATTATATGTGATTACATTGTTATTGTAGTGTTATTACATGATTTAAATTGCATTTATGTATTTACAAAGTGCCAATATTGTACAAGTGGGGAAAAAAAAATCAAATGAAAATGCTTCATATTTTTGTTTGTTTTTCGTTCGCAATCACGTTTTTATTTTCTTTTTTATTTGCTTTTTGCGTTTTGACTTTGACACTAGTTTCACGTGGGGGCGGCGCCTACACCACTCTCACTCGGATTGGCTTGTGGCTATTTGATTGGCAGCTCTTTGATCAGTGACAAGTTTAACGAGCATTCAAACTCTCTTTTTTTCCTAGATAAATTTACATTTGTATATTTTTTGGCACTAATTTAATTTGTATTTTAAAGTATTATAAATTTTATCTCTTTATTATATATTTTTACTATTTTGTGTTGATATCAATTTTTGCTCATTTTTGATTATTAATAAAAAAAAATATTGAATAGTCAAATAAAATTATGTTGTCTTATGTGCTTCTGACTGAGCCTGTTACATAAAAAGTTCACGATTTTTTCACTGTATCGTTTCGTTCCACACACTCGTACTGTGGATGTTTTTGCTCTCAGCATGTCCTGCATTTTACTCCCAGAGCTTTTCTAACTCTCACCTCATGTTCTTCACGTCAGGTGTTGGAGTGATGGTGAACAAGAGCTCCAAAGCTTCAGAGTTCCCCAACACTGACACCAACAGCACCACCCATAGCCATTACTCCACTCTTCCTCGCATGACTAGTAACGCATCACAGGAAAAAGGTACTTTACACTTTGTTTTTCAATTCACATACATTTTGCTTTACGTTTTAAGACTTTTTTATGCAAACTAAAACCTTGGTTTGCAACAGAAATTTGGCTGATGAACACAAGCTGCACTACCACAATTTTCAGAAAATTTAGAAACTATTTTAAACAATAAAAGAGCAAGTATTGTTAATTTGGAACACACACGCACATACCCACTCACTTTTTTAATTCATAAGTCTTGTAACAATGCTCAGTTCTACAGACACACATGCAACAATTTTAAATGTGTTAAAATAATGCTAAGAGTTGAAATGAAAAAAAATGTATAGATTGTGTTTTTTATTATTATTTTATTTATTTATTGATTTTTTTATTATTTTTAGTAGTAGTAGAAGTATTTTTAATTCATTATTAGTTATTAATTTAATTTATTTGGCCCATTTCAAGAAACTAAACATTTCCCTATTATTAATATTATTAATATTATTGTTACGTGTGAAGAGAATGTTAAGTGTTAAAAGAATAACATTCCTTATTGGGAGTTTAATAAAGTTTGTTATCAAAGGGTTTTTTTTTTTTTGCACTTCACACTTCTTAAAAAAAATGGCATTTATTGATGATGTCTTTTATAATCTGGTGCGTCTTTGTAGTGTGAAAAACACATTTTGTTTCATTTAAGAGAGCGGTGCAGCAAAACAAATGGCTCTTTTTTTGCAAACAGTCATTGATTCATTTCTTTTCTGAGTCTCCTGTCAGGTTTAAGACTGGTTTAAGACTCACGAAACACTCTCTCACTCGTCTGAGCAGTCAACTGAATACAAGTCACACGGAGACAACTCTGTTCTCTCTATAGTTCTATACAACTCTATAATTATATTCTCTTCACCTCTAGTTTCTGTCTTTTGCTTTTTTCTGCACAGTCTACTGAAAATTGATTCGTTCTTTGAAATGACTATTCTCTTCAGTTGTTTAAAATAATTTTTTTGTTAAAAGACCCCCCCACACACACACATCTAGGTCACTAGAAATCTACAGCTTTATTGGAATAAAAAAAAAAGAATGGAGGTGGTCTAATATTCTTCAAAAGCAACGAACTATAAGCAATAATCTAGGTTTAAAACAAGTTTGGTTCACGGGGTCAAATTCACCCGTTATGATTGTGAACCGCAGTACCACTGTAACTAAAACCATGTGCATTTATCATAACCCTTTTTTTCCATGACTAAAATGTTTTATACTTTCTCTAGATTCCGAGGTAGATTTCAGACCACCGCCTTTACCTCTGAGAAAGAACCAGAGTACTGAGGATCTCTTGAAAGATAATCAGGTGAATCTTTTGGAAAAATGCTTTTGTTGTTCTATTGAAAAATCACCTAAATATGGTCTAGTATGTTCTTGGTTGTCTAAAACCCAACTTTGCATTTATTTCTAGACCGCTGGTAAAACATTTGGAAAGATTCCACCTCCCGTACCTAGCAAACCAAAATCTGCCTTCCCTGGTCAATCCAACAATTACAAATCATACAACACCGGCACTTTCCCTGGTAAACCGAGATTAGCCAATCAGAAGCCCCCAATGCCTCTTCCATCCCATAACCACACGTTACCCATCCCCCCTCCCCCTAAACCAGACACCTTGCCCGCTGCAACTGTGCGTCCTTTCACATCGGAGAGTTTGGCGGGTAAAGAGACCTCCACCTCTTCTGCCCTCCACAAGCCCCAGGTGGTGGCTGCAAGTTCCATCTACTCTATGTACACCCAACAGAGTGCTGTCGGAAAGGGTTACCAGGGGCAGAGTACGCTTACTCGCTCACAGCCGCGACGTGAGTACTTCCACATAACTGCCATTAAAAACCTGTTTAAAGTATCTAATAGAAGGTTGTGTAAATGTGTGTCTAACTAGTAAGAATTACAGTAGCCTATTGCTTAAGTACTCTAATTGAAACTATGAGGAGTAAAAATTGGTCTCAATGATTCTCTAAAGCAGTGGTCCCCAACCTTTTTTTTCATCGCGGACCGGTCAGCGTCTTATAATTTGACCTGATTTTTTTAATTTTAGTTTAACAACTTAAATAATATCAAACCCAGAATGTTAAGGGGAAAAATCTACTGGTACAAACTTAAACAGGAGCCTACTGTACTTCACTTATCAACAATCCCGAGAACAGTTTTCAGAAACATTTTGTAACTGGAGTGTTCTTTGATTGTTACAGTGTATGGCAAACCAGTTGTCCCAGCCAGTGGTGGCCAGCAGGTCTTTCCACAGGACGGCAGTTATCTTGATAAGGTAGATGGTGACCTAGTAGATCACGGCAGCGTCGTCGCCCCTTCATCCTCCACTGGTGATGGCCAAGAAGTAGAGCGAGTCCCGAGACCCCTCAGCCCGACCAAGTTACTCCCATTCCTGTCAAACTCCCATCGGATGCAGAGTGACGTCGACCTGGAGGCCCTTAGGAAAAGGCTGCATCATGCTCCCAGACCTCTTAAAAAGCGCAGTTCCATTACAGAACCTGAAGGCCCAGCTGGTCCAAACATCCAGAAGCTCCTTTATCAAAAGACCACGTTAGCAGCCATGGAGACCATCACTCCCGCCAATTTTTTCCAGGCTGAAGGCGAAGATGGAAACGGGCCGATAATTGACGAGGGAGGTCTTCAAGAGGAACAGCACGACACCACAATTCCTGAATGTGAACAAGAGGAGGATCTGACTCCTCCCCCTCTTCCTCCTCGATCTCCTGTGGTGGATGATATTACCGTCACTACCGTTGAAGTTAAGGAGCAACCCCAAAAAGAAGATCTGGAAATGTATGGACCAGCCGCCCCAGAGCCTTATATTGAGGAGTACCCGCCGTATCCTCCACCACCTTATCCCTGCATAATAGAGCAGGAACCACCAGTGGAGGAAAGCTTCAGTCTGAAGGCTCCAGAGGTGACGGGACAGGTCATGTTGCCTCCGGTAGGTTCTGCATCTACAAACTACAAGGTTTAGGAATTGAGTGAGAGTGTGAATGTGTGTGTGTCTTGCTCTGTGATTGGTCAACTACAAATTCAGGATGCGTGCCGTGCACCTTCAGGCCCAGACTTGCTGTGATTGGCTCATTGCTAACCAAAAATTGAAAATGCAGTTTGGAAAATGGATGGATGGAATTTAGCAAAACTCACCATCAAATCCACTCTATACACCAATTTTCAAATTCAAAGATCAAATGAGTGTATCGTAGAATTGAAAATAAATTCTCCAAGTCACTGTTGGGTTTGTCATGAAGATCAATCAGGGTTTTAACAGTAATTTGGATTATTTGACTGTTGCAGAGCCCAATCAAACAAAGGGTGATAATATAGAAGCAGACATTTTATTAGCTTGTTTCTATAGTTTAGATTAGATTCTATTGTCTTTTACTGTCCTGTAATACACTAGCAAGGAACATACTTCAGCATCCTAATCTGACCCTGATCCCTAATGTAATGCAAGATTTGTTTGTGGACCAGGAACTGTTTCTTCAGAAATATTATGGTCCTTTCCAGCCTATATTTCTTTATCTCATTAAAACGGTGGTCCTAAGCCTCGATGCTGTCTGCCTTGAGACAGGGGCTTGCTTAGTCTTTCAAGAAGATTGCACACGCGTTAGCCATTTAGGTTTCAGATTAATGTCAAGTACCTCGGCCCAGAGCGAGAAGCAAGGTCGGTCAGTGGAGATTCCGATCAAACCATCCATTCCGGGCCGTTGCCTAGCAACTAGCCACACTGAGATTCTGAGCGCCGCACTGGCATCGCATTAAACATTCCAATGGAGCAGAAGTGGCACTGACCCGCTCGGCTATTAATGTGCCCAGTGAGAGTCTGGGGAGCTGAGCCCAACGGGTCCATAGCGTCCGACTCCCTAGTGCAGGGCTGTCAAACACGTTTTTTTTTTTCGTTCGTTTTTACTGAGGACAACATCAGCAGAATGGCTGTCTTCAAAGAGCCGGGTGTAACTTATACATGTAACTAAATGTAACTGTAAAATAAACACAACTACTCTTTAATCACTGTCCCTGGTCCTGAAATGGCTAGGTGTCTCACACAACTTATTTACCATAGTGACAATTGCAGTTGCGTAGAAAACCTATGTTTGCTTGTTGCTCTAACATAAATCTTTTTTTTTACAACTTGTCAGCTTATGATAACACGTATAACTCCATTATGAAGAATCAAACTGTCCAAGTGAATGAAGAAAAATAACATCACTGTGAAAACACTGCCACGGCTACCGTAGTCGAAAGGCATTTTTGGTCAACGCACGCTCTTAGTTCATGTTTTGTTATTTATTTTTCAAAAAAACCTTTAAGCTCTCGCGGGCCTAATGGAAGCAAATAAAAAGCCATAACCTGGATTTTCTCGTCTCTTTTAGGGCAAACGAACAAACCTGCGTAAAACGGGCTCCGAGCGCATTAATCACGGGATGCGAGTGCGGTTTAACCCACTGGCCCTGCTGCTGGATTCCTCACTGGAGGGCGAGTATGACCTGGTCCAACGAATCATCTACGAGGTGAGAAACTGCCCAAGACTGATGGTGTTTCTGGCTTCACTAATATTTGAACGACATTGTTAGCGGTTATCTAGGCTAGTGTTTCAGTTGGTGTATTCTCACACAGGTTGAGGATCCCAGTTTGCCCAACGATGAAGGCATCACCGCCCTCCACAACGCCGTGTGTGCCGGACACACTGAAATTGTGAAGTTTCTGGTGCAGTTTGGAGTCAATGTGAATGCGGCAGACAGCGACGGATGGTGAGTAGACACAGTAGTGGTGTTCCAGGATCAGTCGCCATCAGTTTGCATCTCTGGGTCTCCACTTTTCTCACGACATTCCAGACTCATTGTTAGTTTGTTGATTTTTGGCCGCCATTTTGAGCTTGAGGGTAACCACGTCTGGGTTATTTCGGGAGAGCATGGAGTACAACTGGGGATGTATATAGATAATTACTATAAATTGCAATGGTTTTTTTTTTTTTTAAATGAAGACGCAATTCTGAAGGATGCAACTTCAAAAAAAAAGTTGAAATTTGGAGAGAAAAAAGTCACAATTCTAGAGAAGAAAACTTTCTCTACGCGTTTATAACTCACAATTTGGAGATAATAATCTCCATGACTGTCAGTGTACAAGTGTGTGTGTGTGTGTGTGTGTGTGTGTGTGTGTGTGTGAAGAGCACATTATTGAATTAAGGATTGTGAGATGTTTGTAGGTGCTGTCGGATCGTGAGACGTAGATGAGATGTTTGGGGGGGCGTGCTGGATCGTGAGATGTTCATAGGAAGTGCTGTTGGGTCGTGAGACGTAGATGAGATGTTCTTAGGAGGTGCTGTCAGGTCATGAGATGTTCATAGGAGGTGCTGTTGGGTCATGAGACGTAGATGAGATGTTCTTAGGAGGTGCTGTCAGGTCATGAGATGTTCATAGGAGGTGCTGTTGGGTCATGAGACGTAGATGGGATGTTCTTAGGAGGTGCTGTCAGGTCATGAGATGTTCATAGGAGGTGCTGTTGGACCATGAGTTGAACTATGTAGGCATAAAGAATCTGGATCTCCTTGTAGGACGCCACTGCACTGTGCAGCTTCATGCAATAACGTGCAAGTCTGCAAGTTTCTGGTGGAGTCCGGAGCAGCCGTCTACGCCACAACCTACAGCGACATGCAGACAGCGGCGGATAAATGTGAGGAGATGGAGGAAGGCTACGCCCAGTGCTCCCAGTTCCTCTACGGTAGGACACTACACCGTCACACACTCAGGAATTAAACGGAAATATGGGCAACCTAAGACTACTTTATCAACAGGCGTGCAGGAGAAGATGGGCATCATGAACCGCGGTGTGGTTTACGCCTTGTGGGATTATGATGGAGAAGATCCTGATGAGTTGTCCTTTACGGAGGGAGACTGCTTGACCGTCCTCAGAAGAGAAGACGGTGAAGAGACCGAGTGGTGGTGGGCCAGATGTTCCGACGATGAAGGCTACATACCACGCAACCTGCTGGGGGTAAGAACTCTTCACAACCTGCTCATGAACCGTGGTGCTCACATCGTATAGAAAGGCTGCCTAGTCTAGTGCTCGGAACCGAATCACACTTCCACCTCCCAAAACTGTCAAAGTCTTTAATTATGGTACTTAAATGCTCAGACAAAAATCTTTAGACTCCGCTCAAGTAGACGGTTTACACAGTGAACGATTGAAGCCATTGAAAAGAGAATGGACGATGAAAGTTGAACAATGAATCCCATTGAAAGCCAATGTGGAAAAAATGATGTGGAAAAAGTTGAAAAAAAAAAGTGATAAGAAGAAATGTGGAAGATTAAAAGAAACAAAGATGCTTGAAAAATGAGCCAATTCAAACTGATGAAAAATGACTTTCTGGTCCATCAGTTTTAATCTCAACTCGCACTTTTCCTAAAAAAAAACCCACTTTTTTTTCCAAGGACAAAATTGTGAAAACTTTCATCCCCTTTCAATTAGCATATTAATCTTTGAGTGCATAATCGCCCCCTACTGGTGAAGAGGATGA
Source organism: Paedocypris micromegethes (assembly GCA_028031935.1). Taxonomy (NCBI): domain Eukaryota; kingdom Metazoa; phylum Chordata; class Actinopteri; order Cypriniformes; genus Paedocypris; species Paedocypris micromegethes. Next base: position 2,957,811 of record CM051507.1, read on the forward strand.
ATAAACATTTACAATTTTGCTTTTTTAAGCCTTACTCACACGATTAAAAAAAAAACGTATCAGTCTGCTTTATTCAGGAAAAATTAAAATCAATGTAATCCAGCTCAAGGCTGAGTCGGTACACACATTTTGTACAAATAATCCTGTTTGAATTGACGTGTTTTTTCCGTTATCGATTACTTAATATACTGTATTCTTTTGTTCACAGCTCTACCCGAGAATCAAGCCCAGACAGAGAAGCCTGGCATAAAACCTCCAAAACGGACCACGGTGGATCCACAGAAAGGCTTTTGTCTGCCATTAAAACAATCGCCTTTTGTTTTTTTACAGCAAGGAGAATGTAAAACAAGTATTTACTTAAAAAAAAAAA
>CM051507.1:2959390-2996890 GCA_028031935.1 Paedocypris micromegethes
ACCTCGAAAAAAAAAAAAAAAGAAAAGCGTACGAAGCTTAAAACCACAAACGATTCCCTTCGGAACAATTTCACCAGCGGTCTCACACCCGCGACGTAATCTACAGATGTTCGGAAGCTTCCGGAAAGCCACTTAAAACAGATCACGGCACAACTTAAAAGTCCTCGAGGTCACGTGAGGTCATCCTCAGTGTGGATTAAAATAGCACGAGAAGCCTTCAGACGCGACGTTTGGCAAGTGGGATGGAGACGAGGGGCGGGGCCGCGGCGGGTTTGTCTGGCTGGTTCTGATCCGGCCGGTGGTTGTGGGTGGAGGGGAGGAGGTGCGTCACGTGACCGAAGCCTTTGGTGACGCCCTCTCTGAACAGCAGCTTGGCCCCGATGCGCAGATACTCGGGGTGTTTCAGGAAGCGGAAGCACACTACGGCTCGCTCGCCTGTACGCAGCTCCTCCTAGTGGACGCATCGCGCACGTCAGCCACATGCTCACAAATTACTTGGAATAAGTTGCTAAATCTACAAAGTTTGCATTTTTTTCCCCAATACATCTCCAATGTATATTGTTTTGACATTTCATTAATATGAATGCTAATTATTATTTTTCTTCTGTTACAATTATTAAAAAGAATGTGAATTCTTAATGTTCCTTTTTTGTTTTTTAATTAAAATTTTTTTAATTGTTTTTTAAATGTACCTATTATTATTATTAAAAGGAATCTACTGTTCACTACATTACCCACATTTCTAACACAATGCACGATGGAACTTTTCACAGGTAAACAAGTGAGTCTTTGCAGAAATGCACTTATATATATTGTATTCTTCATAATAGAAGACATAACAATTAAAGTTAAACTTTAAATAACCAAATTTGCAAAAAAATGTGCCTTATATGTAAAAAAATGAAAAATAGACATTTATTGGTTATGTGCTGTAATCTTAGCCTTAAAATATGGTCAATTCAAATCATTCATTTTTTATGCCAACAGATCAATCATGATTCAAAATGTTTTAAAATATTTGTCGCGTATTAAACATTATAGTTTTTTCCCCTGCTTTTTTTTTTGCGTAAAGATTTTTTTATTATTCACATATTTAGATTATGGTAGATTCAAATAATTTTTTTACATTTGAAAATTTTCAATACTTTTTGTCACATGAAATATTAAAATATAGCTTTTGTCTCGCAACAAGTGGTGGAATTACCAACTTAAAACTCTTCTAGTTTAAATACCGAGAACAAACCGGAACACACACACACACTGACCTTTCCCAGCAGACACTCCACCGTAGCCGTCTGCCTGACGTTCCCCACGTGCACCGTCACCTGGAAGCCGCTGTGGAAGGTCTTGGCGTGGAACAGGAGAACGATGGCCGCCTCAAACTGCCAGCAGATGGTGGGGTTCATCTTGGGGCTCACCATCACCATTCCCTTTAAAAAAAAAAAAAACAAGTGTGTGAAGCCAAAACATCTGCAAACATCTGACCAGTGCTGTGCACCAACCTTTCTCAGCAGCGAGCGGTCGAAGCTGCCCAGCGCCAGGGTGGCGGCCTGACCCGCCCTCAGCACGCGGCAGCCCGAGCGGTTCCTCTGGATGGAGCAGACCTTCAAGCGCAGGAACCTGCCGTCATCTGTGGGACCCACAACCAGCCGGTCGCCCTCCCGACACACTCCGCTGGAACAGACAACCAGATGTGATCAGCCAAACATCTGTTTTTCAAATCTAAAGTTTTACCATAAAATGAACTTCATTTAAGTAGTCCATATAGGAATGGCAAAATTGGCCTACGATAGGGATTCTAATTCTATCGCGATAATTCAGTCTCTCCTGGATTTCGCGATGGCGCAAATTCAGCGAAACCCTGCGATTTATTTGCTACCTTGCAATTTCATCTAATCCTATAAAAGTGCTGGTGCAGATATGAACTGACCTGTAGAGGGTGCCACCGACAACTGTGCCAACATCAGGAACACTGTAGATCTCATCAACCTGTAATAACACGTTGTTTTAGAGTGTGTGTGCACCAGTGGTGTAAAGTACTTCGGTTGTTAAGTATTTTTGGCTATTTTATAATTATAATGAGTATAACAAATTGAGGCAATTTTTACTCTCTACTTGACTACATTTGTGATCCAGCAGCTGTTACTGTTACATTGTGAAGTCGACATCTTTTTCCTACCACTTAATTTCATGGATGGATGAGGCGATATCACCGTCTGCAGGATGATGAAGGTACCGGATGCTATTTATCAGCTAAATCGTCGTGAAGGTCAATTAGCGGTTGCCCTTTTTTTTTGCACATGAGTTTGACTGAGATTGACTTTTTGCTATTTTTCATCTATTTTGTTCTGCAGTTCTGAAACATAGTTGAATTTTATTCTATACTAGAAAATAAAACCTCATAAATAAAGAGTTTCTTGTTTCTCACATTTCATGGTGTTTTTGAACCTAAATTCAGTACGAGTAAATTACTTAAGTTCTTTTTAAAATTGGATCGTTTATGACTTTTACTCAAGTCTTCTTGGAATTAGGGACTTGTAGAGGAGTAATTTTTACAGTGAGATATCCGTACTTTGACTCAAGTATGTTTTTCAGCTTTTCCACCTCTGGTTTACATGTTGTAACGCACGTTACCTGGAACTCTGTGAGCTGCTGCATGAGCTCCTCTTGCTCTTTGCTATTGCTAAGCGGAGGGAGAATATTGAAGAAGATCTTTAGAAGGTCCAGATTCTCGCCGGACACACTAGAAAGTGTGAAAATGGGGGTGACGCTGTAGAAAAACACACAGGACATCACACACACATCCTTCACACGTAGCTTTTCTGAGAGCGATGAAGCTGCGTCACCTGGACGACTGAGCAAAGTGCTGCGCAGCGGTGACGGCATCATCGGAGTTGGCCACCACCATAGGGACTTTGTTGCATCCGGGCTGCTTCAGAACTCTCTCCAGCTGACGGACGGTCTTCTCCACCGTGCTTTGACTGCACAGGTCCACCTTGCTCACCACGATGAAGATGGGCACCTTCAGCGCCATCGCCAAACCCATGTGCTCTCGTGTCGTGCCAGCTGAAATGCATTTTCTTTATTTAGAGACGTGCACGTTCGTTTTAAAGCACAGTGGTACATCGACTTATGGAAGGCTCTACTAATGAAAGTTTTAAGTTACGAAGCGTATCTTTGAGAAAATATCTAGTCTCTAGTTACAAAATATGTTTCAATATACGAAAGGCGTTTTGTTTTCTTTTCAATAATTGCTATGTAAATTGTGTTTTATTAAAGTTGATTTAACTATGAATATACATTAACTATGAATAATTTACAACATATAAAAAAATATTGTCAGAATCTAGGGAAACTTGGATTGGACATGGGCATTTACTTGATAAATTCACCTCTACTTACATAAATTCTACATAAAAAACTGCTCTCAGCACGAATTAGTTTTGCAAGTAGAGGTACCACTGTAAATCTTGCAAAAATACCAACCAATTCCAGTGTTGGCTCCCACCACCAGCATGGCAAAGTCTGGGCAGTAGCTTGTCAGGCCAAATATGGTGGTCTTTAAGTATTTGTAATGACCGGCCAGATCAATGAAGGTGATCATCTTAGACGAGCTCTCGCAGATCTCTTCTGCCGTGCGAGAGTCGCCGTAGTTCACAACCTGGAACGAAAGATGGTTTTATTTTTCCGTGCGCGTCAATGTTTTTCTGCAGCACTCACCTCTCCTTTACTGTTAAAGCCAAGAATCTCGAAGCTGATGCTGGATGTACGTCCAGACTGAATCTCATGCAGGTGTCTAAAAAGGTTTAGCCTCGCCCGGCCACGCCCATTATCCAGCTCTCCCTGAGTCAGCACGCCCAGCAGAGTCGATTTCCCAGAGTCCACGTTGCCCAGTACAGCCACGCGGAGATCCAGAAACTACCAAAACAAAAACAACTATTAAGGTTTTTTATGAAAACAAATTATAAAATAATAATAATAAAAAATAACAAATGATTTAGGGCTGCATGATATTGAAAAAAAAAATGCGATATGTGATATTGCTGTTGAATATTGTGATAACGATATTGCTTGCGATATAACATATTTCCATATAAAAAAAAAAAAAAAACTATCTAAAAAGTAAAACTGATGACTAGAATGATACTAAAATAAACAGGCAATATGTTTTAATCAATTTAGCTTAATTTGGGCTAAAAACTGTCTAGTAGGAGGAAAACATTAAGACTAAAAACCTCAGCAGATATACTGATTTATGATTATTACCAATGCATTGTTCTCAAACATTAAATGTCATTCACATGCAGCATAAACATACAATCATCAAGATCAACATGAGCATCTTTTAAACAAAATGTGTCCTTGCCTTTCCTGCTTTTAAATACTAATAAATAATGCATAATATTAAACAAAGTGTTTAGGCCTTACAACCGTACAATCACCAAGACTTAAAATGAGCATCTTTTGAACTAAATATGTTCTTGCCTTGCCATTTTTGTTTTTAATAAAATAAATAACACAAAATACTTTTTATGTTGGATATTTTTTAAACATGTCCAGCCATGTTTGTTTATTGCAAATAAACCACTTTTGCATTGATCCGCTAGGTCAATTAACTTTGCGATATTTTTAACTGTTTGCGATATGAGTATTGCGCGTCTTATTATCGCGATAAGGATTTTTTTCCTATATATTGTGCAGCCATAATTTTGATTGTTTTTTGTTTATTTACTAAATCACCATTTTTGTAGTTTTAAGACAACAAAATATTTCAAACAGATTAATCAACCAATCAAAGCTATCAGGTAACCTGCTGGTCGTCCGGAACTTTCCGCACAAGAACCTCCGCAATTTTCCGCCGCGATCTGTCGGCTTCCACCTCCCGCTCTCTCAGGAGCGTAATATCAGCGCCGACCCTGAGGAGATGCACACGTCTCACAATGACGACACCACCAAACCAGAGATGGACCAAGTACGAACTTCTCAGCCATTCTGCGCAGCGTCTTGAGCGATGCTTTCATATCTTCCTCCGTCAGTCCAACCAGCAGACCGTTATCCTCCACGCCGATCTGATACACGGCCTCCCCACGACCCTCCTGGAGCCTCCATTTCATCTGCGTGGCCAGGTGTTCAAAGCGATACTGTGTGGGGTTCACCAGCTTCAACTGCACAGCGTAAAAGACAGACGATGATTCGGAATTATATTAAAAAAACAACAACATTTGATTACACATTCAATCTGGGTTATTTGTTTGTTTGTTTTTCTATGCCATCTTAGCTTCAATGGCTATATTAATGGCAACATGGTCTTTGACAATTTATCACTTTAGAAGGCAAAACATCTCTATAACAGCTGATAAATAGCAATAAATACACAACTTTTCAAAATGACTTCAACAAATTATTTACACTCTTTCATGTTGATTTCGGTTAAAAATTGTAAAATCGTTTGTGGTGAAACGTTCTTAAAAACATCTGTTAAAACATTTTCTAAATAAAACTGTCGTTTATAATGATTCAGTCTGGGTAAACTCACCTTGTATTCTATATTCCCCTCTTCTGCCTGCAAAGTAAACACACAGAGGTTTACAACAGGTACAAGGAGTGGACGAAAAAATCGAATTGCTTTTTAAATGTAAAACAACACCGGGTCTTAAAATCGCAGCGTATATGGTCATGTTTTGTGAGTACGTTAGTAGTGACGTTGCCTACAATAGATGCATTTAAACTTACGTTAAAGGTACAAAACTGTCGCGTGACATTTACTTTCTCAGACTTTGGAACGGTCAGAGGACTGAATTTGAACAGCTATACTAGTTTTTAGCGCTTTTATCCGCGCTAAACAGCTGTATTTTGGCGCCATAAACCACAAGCTAACGTGGCTAGTGGCTAGCACACAACAACACACTTACTTCCGGTGGCAGAAACGGAGGTTCTGCGGTCTTCTTTCCTCTCCGGCGTTTCCTCCTTTTGCGAGATTTCTTCTTTATCTCGTTTTCCGTCCCGCTTCCAGAATAATTCTGCGGGGGGTTTGTTTTCTCTCCGGACGAGACGTGGCAACGGCCCGAGACCTGGACATCCATTATTCGGACTGAGCAGCACAAGCCACACTAAAGCTATCGTTTAATAAAATAAATCGAATAATTTAGTAGTTAGCGACATGGACGTCTCTGTGTCGTAAGAATGCTATACATTTTATAAATATACTCGTCACGGGATTCTCCCCTCCCCTCACATCCATTACAGTAGCTTTCATCAGCTACTAAAGGAAGTTGGTATTTGGGGCGGGCAAAAAGTGGGCGTGTAAAACGGGGCGGTTTTAGAGATTCTTATTGGGTGAAGTCGCTTGCTTTTAGGTGCCGCGTCCAATAGGAATATACTATAAGGAATCGCAGAAATAGGACCGCAGGTCATGGTTTTTTTTTTTGTTACAGTGCCACCTACCGAACTGGATAAAGTATTTTTGGAATAAGTATTTTTACTCCAACTTTGCATTTATATTCACAGTTAATTTTTCGAAAAGGTTCCAATTTGTTATTTTGTTATTTGCGTTGTGTAATAAAAGTGGATTCAATTGTTTTTTTTTCCTCACTTGTTTCTTGTATGATGTGAGTTGTGATAAATAGATTATCTATCTATCTATCCATCCATCCATCCATCTTGTCATTTGAAAGAGAGTTCCAAACAGACTTTTAAGTATTTGAATTACAACTGTTTATTTTTTTCTTTCACAAAACACTTGAACATGTAATGACCTTTACAATCGGGGCTTTAAAATCATGCATCCGTTACAGTAAAACATCAAAACGACAAGTTAATTATAATAACAATAATAATAATATCCACTGGCACTGAACCGTACTCGAGGGATGACGTCTAAAACCACATGTAAAGATGGAGATCTACATTCATTCTGACCCAACGATATTCGTCAAAAATGGCTATAAATTGAAGGCATCACAAATTCAACGTTTTTTTTGTCTCACTTCCATATAAGCACTTTACCAGCATATTTTTAGGATTCAACTTTTATAACATCATCTCTACACGTTTCAAAACGATAATCAAAAACACTTTTAGCTGCAATTAAACGAGAAAAAAAACAAAGTAGAAAACACGGAACAAGATGGCAAATAATTCGGATTATGCGACTTGTGTAAATTTGAGGCAACGTTTTTTTCCCACGTCATCAACATGAACCGTTAGCTCTAATGTCAATGTACGGCACATGCTTCTTATAACTCATATTGTTGATAATGTTGATACAACATATTAATATTGGTTGCAGGGTAAACGCTAGTGTAAAGTGCACAAACCATCGGATTGGAGCCCAATAATCCCAATCCCAATCAGACCAATTGGAGCCGGATGAAATCAAAGCACCTTTTATGACAAAGCATATTGCTTTGCTATACAAGTGACATTTGCAGATTAAGTTTGCAGATTAAAATTAAACGCTGGGAAACCGCCATGCTTTAAACACATTTTGTGCATAGAAAGCAAACTAAACAACATAAATGGACCAGAACCAGGCATGTGTCCGGAAATGAGTTCAGACCTGGGAAAAACGCTTGAGAAACACAAAAGACACAAAAGATGCAAACAGGTACAAGTTCAAAAAAAAAAAAAAACTTCTCAGATTAACATTCGCAATCTACAAAAAACATGAATCTGGATGGGTATTTTTTTTTCCTGGAAGGGCTGCATGAGAAAAATAAAATATTGTGAAGGGCCAAACTTAATACTATAGTGCAAAATATTAAATGTAATTGATTTTAGCATTAATTAGAAAATTGAATTGTTACAAAAAGCGACATTTAGAAATTACATATTTCCATTCCTGTAGAAATTGCATCATGTTAAGAAAAACAAATATAAAACCAATAACGTTTTAGTCCAGAAGTAAAGTAAAAAATAAAAAAAATAAATAAAATGTTAATGTTATATGTAACTTATAATTTTAAATTCAAAGGGTTATGATACGGTTTGATGAATAATAAAAAGGTACAGGAAATGGTTCCAAAAAAAAAAATCTCACGACAACATTGGAAAAATTATTTTACCTAATACAATTTTTAATAGTAGTATATAGGTATGAATAATAGTACTACTAATTTAATAATATTTCTAGAACTACAATAGAAACTTATTCTAATTCCCTCAGTGTCCGACACGGAACAAGGAATTAGTGAAACAGTGAGCTCGCATGATTATAAAATGGGAGTATTTTGCAGTATTTAATTTAAATATTAATGCAAAGACAAAATGCATGTGGGGATTTAACTGATTTGTTTTTTAATCTGAGTGTTTTCTACCTAGTTTGTCGATAATTCATGTCGTTCATCAGATTTGTTCTATTAAATATGAAGCAATTAAAAGTATCAATAATTAAAAACTGTTAACAGCAAAATAAAAAAAAATGGCCTTCACAATTGAAGAATTTGAATTTCACTGTTCAATTTCAACTGTTCCATGAATTTCAATTAAGTATAGATTTTTATCGAATTTGAACTTTTAACTATAAAATTAGTAGTTATTTATTAATTATTTATAATTAACTATTGTTGGGAATCAACCTTTTTATTAAAGTGTTTTGGGCGGAGCACAGAGCGCCCTATTCTGATTGGCTGGTAAGACGTCACAGGCCAATCAATATATCATTTTTACTGGCACAAATCTAATCATCATTTCAGCTTTAGATTTGGAAACACCCACTTTGTTTGTCAAAATCTACTTCAACTTTCGAAAAATACTTTAACAAGTAACTTATATAAGTAATTTTAATAACAAATGACAGTAGCTTTTTCCCAGGTCTCATGCTCAAGATTTATGAGCATCTAAACTCAAACCTTTGATTCTTAAAAGGTATTAACTTGTTTTACACTTTAACTAAGATGTAAATAAAGCAAGCACGATTTACCAACAACATCCTAGACAGAAAGATAAGAAAAGCTTGAGTTTTCAGAGCGCAAACGACAAACTGAAGCGTTTTATGGCTTAATATACACAGTATTAGACGTAGACTTCCACATTCACACGTGTTTTTTGAGGACAGAGCTCTGAAAATGTTCTTGGCCTGTGCATTTTTAATCGCGTCTGGTGTCATGACTGATTTTTTACTGTATGGCTAAGCTTCGTCTGAGGAAGAAACTATTGTATAGGACTGTATTTCTTCACAAACCAGGGGATGATGTACAGTACAGGCGATGTAGGACTATAGGTGGCAGGACACGGTCCAACGTCTGGGATAAAGGCAACAGTGCGGAAAAAACGGGATCACTGAGGAAAAGAGAGAACTGTAAAAATTACAGCATCATATGCATGACATATTTTCATATATTGTTTTCCATATTCAATTTTGTTTGTTGGGATTGTTTTCCACATAAAATTTGTATTAAATTGCGCTCAAGTACCGTATTTTTCTGACTACACGGCTGAAAAAAAGTTTTACAAAAAAGGTTTACACCCATTAAAAAACGTGGCTAAAAAAAAAAAAAAAGTCGGAGTGATTAGATTGTGTTTGACTCTTGTGTTCTTGGTTTTGAACTGTTTTCTGTTTGCTCCGAAGCTTTTGCAGCTGCTGGTCTCGTTTCCAAGCGCTAGCACTTTAGCCTTTAGCACGGCGATCTACCGGATGCAATATGGTCAGTCTGTTCAAATATTAATGATTGTTTTTCGTCTAATCTTACTTCTTCCACTGTTAGTTATTCCCTGTTAAGTGTCGCAACGTTTTTAATGTTTCTTTATTTCTGTTATCGAGCTAATAAAAAACTCATATACACATCTGCGCCCAGAACAATTATATAAAGAAATGAGCACTTATATTTAGGTGCATATTTGAAACAGTCGACTATTGCGTAAATACGATGAATAAATCTTCTTCTCACTCACCGGACAGACTGAAGCCGGACCCTCCAGAACAGGACGACCACCCTTTCCATCCTGAGACGCCATGTCTGTCAAGCTCTTATCTTCGTTTTCACGCAATTATGGTGGGAGAGAAGAAAAAGAAGATGAGGATGAGAGTAACTGTTGCTTCTGAGGGGCTGTTGGGACTCACCAGAGCCGTAATAAACAAAGCCTATTCTTGTGCTTAATATGTAAAATACTCATTATGAAATTTTAAAAGACATTATTAAAAACACTTTTACTAAGCTTATCCTGTAAAATGCGCAATATGAAATCTTGTTTGAAAGACAATGCAAATTTTAATGAAATGATTAATGATTTAGAATGAAAGACTTTTTAAATTCATTATACATTTCTAAAACATTATAAAACAAACAAAGCCTGTTATTACGCTGGTTCTGTAAAATACTCAATATTACAAATTTTAAGGAAATTATAAAATAAACAAAGCCGTTTATTAAGATTATTGATGAGGATGAGAGTAACTGTTGCTTCTGAGGAACTGTTGGGACTCACCAGAGCCGTAATAAACAAAGCGTAATCTTATGCTTAATATGTAAAATACTCAATATGATTTTTTTAATGAAATGATGAATGATTTAGAATGAAAGACATTTTAAATTAATTATACATTTTTACATACTCATTATTACAAATTTGTATTTTTTTCCCCCCTCATTATAAGGAAATTATAAAATAAACAAAGCCGCTTATTAGGATTATTGTGATGGTGGGAGAGAAGGATGAGAGTAACTGTGCTTCTGGGACTCACCTGAGGCGGATGGAGAGGACGCTGACTGGTACGGGACGCTCTCAGAAGCTCCTTTGGCGGAGGAAGACTCTCCACAGGCATTGAGTCCGAAAGGCTGGCCGTACATCGGGAAGCCTAGCATTTTCATAGGATGCTGGAAGGGCCTGTAAGGCATGTCCGCGTGTTTCTTACCGATGATGCGGTTCCGCGATGGGATTTTGGCGCGGCCTGAGAAACACTGAGGCGTCCTCCTGCCCTCAGACTTGTCTATCACCTTGAGGTTTAAGATGATACGTCCTCGCTTGATCTCCCGAGGCTTCACCCTGCGGTTGAGGATCCGGACCGTCTCGGAGAACGAGGAGGGAGGTGGACGGGAGCGGATGTGGGACCCGGACGAAGGGTCGTGTCGCGGGAGAGGGCGGCGAGACATTCGGTGGCAGCGGTGGATGTCCTTCTTCAGCTTGTGAGCGGCCGAGAGCGAGTGCACTCTGGGAGTCGGAGCTGCTGATGAAGACGATGCCGGACTCGGGGAGGAAGGAGCGAGCGGACTCGGGGTCGCCTGAGGTAGAGAGCGTCTGGTGATGGAGCTGCGGGATCTTTCACCCGCCTGCACCCGAGCCTGGACAAACACACAACACACTAATTATTTAGGCGTAAAGGACTCACTTTTTAATAATAAATATTTGGGCTGTCAATGAGTAAACGCACATGATTAATTTCAAGTGCTAAATCGCGTACATTTTTTTTAACGCCATTAATCACAGTTGCATTTTTTTTTATTTTCGGTTTGGCACTGTGCAATGAATAGAACCAAACCAAATAGAATAGTTCCTTTTCAACTGCAAATAACTCTGTTCAAAAAGCCGAAGCTATAGATTCATACAGATTAGATGAACAGACAACACAGTATTTACTTACACTTGTTTTTAAAAACAGACATTCTAAGTTTTATGTAGACATATGTTTCATCTTAGAGTGATAAGTATTTAATAAGTTACACTTCGTTTTCAGCTGACAAAGAGAAAGCAAAACTTTTTAGTTTTATTATTATTTTTACAACGTCCTGTTTTTATTAAGAGTGTAACCTAAAAAGATATGTACTTCAAACTTTCAGTTGATGGATAACACTTATATGTAAGACCAAAACGTTTTATCTTTTGTGCGTTTTATCTTGAAAAAAGTGCGACTCGACCTCGGAGGGTCAATACATTGACAATATTGCAAATTGAACAAAAATTATACTAAACTATTTTACAGTATTTAAACGACTGTTTTTTTTAGTGTTGACCTTACATAAATTTACATATTACACCTCAATATCCAATATTACAAGCTTCAGTCTTTTAATTGCGATTAATTTGGTCTGGGAAGTGCTATTAACTAGTTAAACAAAATTAATAGTTTGACAGCACTAATAAATATATAATAAGAAATTATGATAATCAATATAATTATAAACAATTTTTATAATAATTGAGGTTGAGGTTAAAAGTGGTAACTCAATGCCAGTGAGAGCCAAGCAAGTAGGAATTCATTAATAATAAGTGCAAAAAAAACATGATGCTGGAAACTTTTTCATCCAATGCTTAAAAAACGTAACTGGTTAATTGGTGAAAAATATTAAAACTGGGAAATTGGTGAAAAACAATAAAATTGGTGTAATGGTGAAAAATATTAAAACTGATGTAGAACTGATGAAGATCTTTCCGACCTTGTTCACAAAGTTCTTGGATTTGGGTCCACGCTTCTTCGGGCCATAAAGTTCCTGCTCCCGTTCCCTGTGATGGAAGAACAGCACAAACCGGAAGATAAAACATCACTTCAGTTCTACACTCAACTAAATAAAACAACTAAAAAAAGGAAATTAAAAAAAGATGTCAGCACTCTCCTGATTTCATTAGAAACGGGGAAAGCGACCATATTTTGTCAATCCCTGAACCAATATTTATTGAATCCTGTTTCTTATGTGTTCAAAATAAAACAAGTTATAATAGTATTTTAAATAATAAAAAAAAAAGATTTAGCTTATTCTGTAAAATACTCATTATTATAAAATGTTATAACATTATAAAATAAACAAAGACTATTCTTCTGCTTAATATGTAAAATACTCATCATGAATTTTTAAAAGACATTATTAAAAAAAAAAACTTTTATTAAGCTTATTTTGTAAAATACTCATTATTATGAAATCTTGTTTGAAAGACAATATACATTTTTAATGAAACGATTAATGATTTAGAATGGTTAATAATTTAGAATGAAAGACATAAATAAATTAATTGTGCATTTTAAAGACATTATAAAACAAACAAGCCTGTTATTATTATGCTTATTCTGTAAATTACTCAATATTATGGATTCTTTGGAAATTATAAAATAAACAAAGCCGTTTATTAAGATTACTCTGTAAAATACTCATTATTATGCAATGTTACATCACAAAAAGCTTTTTTATTATGCTTCATCTAAAACCTAATTTGATTTCATAATGATTCTTTTCATAACAGTGTTTATTGCATCTGCTTTTATGTTTTATCATTTATTAAGACCGTAAACATCCCCACCCCAGGTCGGCACAATAATACTGACCACAGAGCGACCTTTGACCTCGGCTGCTGTAAATTCTAGTCGTAAGATTCAGGGATTCTTCAAAGCATTCTTTCCTGTTCCTGACAATGTCCTCATCTGAACCCGACTGAAGCTCTTTGGAGCCATCAAACGTTTCCCAGGGCCACAAAGAGAACTGATTTTTACTATCTCGTCACTCAATCATTTCTGCCTCTGTGAGTTTCAAGAGCCTTCTTGAGCCCACCATCACTAGATCTTCACGTCTACTGGTCCCACCATCTATTTCCTTGCTGTTTGACCCATCAACCAGTCACTGGGCTTCCAATACGCACAGATTTCTGCCTACTTTGGGACAAGGAGCTCTGATCATTTTCTGATAATCTAATAACATTATAGACAGAGTGAAATACTCACTTTTGCTCAAAGGCCTTGATGAGTCTATCATCCAGAATGTTCTCTTCGGGCTCCCATGTGCTGTCTCTGTTGTAAAACACTATATTATGTCAAGAACAATGCACAGGAAACACTCGGAATAAGATACACTGAGGAAAAACATAGTAAAACATAGTACTGACATGATGCCATATGATTTAAAAGAATAACCTTGGCATGAAATAAATACACAGACATTTTCACTCACTTCACTGCCCAGCCTTTCCACTTAACCAAGTACTCAATTCGACCCTGCAAAAAAAAAAAAAAAGCAGAGCACTTCACGACACAAATCAAAGTCTGCACTATAACATTAAGCTTTTTCAAATAGACAATTGTCGCACCTCTGACGTCACCATCTGTCACTTACAGTGTTTAAGCATACGTAACACGTGATTGCCGTCAAACGCAAAACATTCCAGGTTTAAACAATCACGGGGTTTTATCCTAGGCCTAAAACGTTTTTTTTTTTTTACTATTTTGTTGTGGTCCTGCCAAACATACAAGTCCCCTTCCTACTTTTGGCGCATTTTGGATGAGATGTTGTCACTTACCAACACCACACGAGCTCACCAGAGTAAAATAACATACTAATCGTCATAGCAACATGTGAATATTTACAGGATAACGTCTACTCTCTTCCCGCTGGACCCGAGAGCATCTAAAAGTAGGCCTTCTCCTTTTGTCATTGCAGTCGCCGAGCACGAGGCGGCGAAAAAAACAGCGACGTGTCTTGTGGAGCTCGTTCTATGTTACTCACTTTTCTGACGCGGCTTTTCAGGATGGCTTCCGCGGCGAAGACCCGCTCTCCCACCTCCGACAACTCCATCTTTTCCCACCACGAGCGCGTCACAGACGGTGTGTGTCTCGCGGCTCTTCACTTTACAAATCTGTGACAGCAACAAACCCCTCGCGGTCACGTGCTCTGGGTCACGTGAGCGGCTGGATTTGTCGCTTAAACGCCGTTATTTGGATATGAGTTTGAATCATTTATGAGTGCGATACATTAATGCCAGTTGCATTTATAGAGCATCAGTTGCGCATAAATTTTACTTGGTCTAAAGTGTACAATTATAGTTTTTTTTTGACGATTTGTGGGATCAGTATTACACGCTTAAATCGGTTTTATTTTTGCCCTTAAAGTATCTAAAGGTCTATTATTGTCAAATGAATGTCAAATGAATCATATTATGCATTGCTTTTTATGTCACGTGCTATTATTTCTTAGTATAAAACAAGGAATTAAAACTGCTAGGTAAAATAAATCCATAAATCATTTTTAAAAGGAAACGACTTTGAAAATGTTTCATATATTATAGGAAATATCAAATTAAAAAACACAATCACATTAAATTGTGCCGTTTTGGTGTGTTTCACTGGGCTAAAATATATCTGTGGTTATCTGAAATAAATTCAGATCAGGCACTGAATAGTCGGATTGTTTTAAAAGACACTGCTTTTCTTCGTTTTACACACGCGATTAGCAGCTACATGCGATTATGCGTGACGCTACGGCTACAGGACATTGCCTGAAAAGAAACGCCCCCTTGTGTCTATTGGTCCAAAATTGCAACATTTCATTGAGATGAAGAATTTGATTGGCTTCTTTCCATGTCTGTCAAGCTTAACCATGTTTGGTTGTGGTTTAGTGATTGTTGATGCTGTGTCAAATGTCAGCGGTCCGTGTTTCTATAAGCAGCAGGTTAATGTGTTGAGGTAAGAAGAAGCATAAAATATTTATATATGTTTTGTTCGGAAAATAAATGAAAATTGATGTATTGTTTGAACTTTGATGCTGTTTTCGGGCTATCAAACCTTGACGGTGTCAGCTTTCTTTCATTTTGCGCTTATTTCACAGTTGCATGTGATTATGAAAAGACAAGTATCTTATGGTCGAAATGTTAAATGCTAACAGATAAAACTTTCGATTCATAAATGAGTGGAATCTAGTTCTAATACAGTCTTCAAATTTAGTCTCGCACGTGACATGTTCACTACTTTCTCGTGTATTACAATTATTTGATTGGTTTTTGATTCACATTATTGTAATGAACAATATGTTCAGTTGTATATAACAAGGCGGGATATAATTTTATAAATGTATTATCTTTTCTATATTGTATTGTAGTTATATTGTAGTATTCTATTATTTATAAAACGTGGTATTCATTTGTGGCAAAATGCATCTTTGTGCCGGCCTCGATATTAAATTATGCGAGATTACTGTAAATATACGGGTACTTATGTATATGTGTTTATATATGTATAAATATGTTCTTGATATATTATCAAGAGTGAATCTAAAGCGAAACTTTTCATACATTACTTTCATACTGAAATATTTCAAATATGAATTTGTTTAACCATTTAACATAACAAGTTAACAATTAGAACTGACAACTAATGAACATCTAAAATTCAGTATTTTCAAAATGAAAGAGATTTTGTGAAATCTTGGCCAACTGAAAGATAGAAAAATGAAAAGCATACACACGTACAACACTTTGAGAAGCTAATAACAGCTGCGTATGTGTTATGAGAGCCCAGGCTCGCTCTCATAGTTCTGGATGGAATCATCCTCTTCACAATGCATTACATTTTTATTATTGTAAAATTAAATCTGAATCTTCTTAAATTTGTGCAACAGCAGGAAGCATGAAATGATAATTAACTTCCTGGTTTGCTAACAAAGTGAATTCAGTGAAAGGGTTTTGTTTCACAATCTTCTCCTGGACACTGTTATTCCTATTGCTTGTGCAATTTTTTCTTTCTGTCAACTCACTATTAACCTACTCAGACACAGAGCTTCTTGAACATGGAGAAAGTTAATCGTAAAATATTTGTCAAAAAAAAAATTCAAATACACTAATACGTCTCACCAGTAGCTCTGATTGATCTTTTTCAGATTCCTCGCTTTAACAAGGTCACAATGCAGTTCTTTGGCCGTATTCTGGACACGGTGACTTCTGTGTCAAACCTCTTCTCCAATCCATATCGTGTGAAGGATGTACAGCTGACCGAATATAACGGCAAAATATTACTGAAACAGGAGGGAAGGTTAGTTCTGTACAAGAACAATCAGAGCCAGTCATGGGACTGTCTCTTACTCTGCCCGGAGTCGTCATCTGTGGGACTGAGGTGAGCTCTTTAGTTAAGGCAATAACTCTTTAGTTATTTTCGAGTCAAAACATTGCATTACCCTGTACTCAGGATGTTCCAAGTCGCGTCAGAAGAAGATGGGTTGAATTGGTTTCCTCAGTATGCGCTGAAGCTCCGCCCTTTTTATGAAATGCTCCGCCCACCTCTAAAAGCTGAGACGCTTCAGCCAATCGTTGACTCTCTGCGAAATCATCCCGACTGGAGCTCTGCTCACATCGCAGTGGATACCGGACTGAGAGAGTGTCTCAAGCACAACTACATCTTAAGGTGAGAAGTCAAAGGTCATCTTTTAGGTTTAAATGAATCTTGTGTTTAGATACTGCACATAGTCAGGAATATTTGGCAGATGGTGGAAATCTGATTAACAATAGTTTTTTATGGTTATTTGTGGGGATTCAACAATACCACTTTTTTGGAAAACGAGTACGAGTATGTGCATTTCAGTACTCGCTGATACCGATACAGAGTGCTTAATAAGTCATATAATTAAAATAATTATAATAATTATAATACATTTAATTAGTCATATAATTAAAACCAAGGAGGCTATTTTGGAATTAAGAACATTTATTTAAAATGAAAAGCATGTTGTATGCAACATATTAAAGAAAAGATAATTTTGGGAAATGTAATGAGTGACAGTACTTTAGTATATTATTTAGTATACAGTACAGCTGCACGATTCTGGATAAAACAAGAATCATATTTTTATTCACAATTTAAGATTTTTTCACGATTCTGGATATTTTATTTTATTTTAAATATTTAACCCTGAAAATCAGGTTTGTCAAACAGCAGTATAGTAACACATACTTTGTTTTGCTTTAAAATCAAATAATTGGAATGAAATTCATGTAATGTAATGTAACAATCATGTTGTAAAGAAAAAAAAGCCACCAAGAAAAATAAACATGCCAAGGTACAGTATTATGTGCGGTTGAGGACAAAATTATTAGCTCTGTTTAAAAGCACTTTTGAAATACTTATCAATGATTATTTTGTGGGCGTGGCTAATATTTTTGTCCTCTACTGTATATGTTTGCTGTATGTGATTTGCTGAGTGTCATCTTCTGGTTTCAAACCACAGTAAACACACGCACACTTCAGAATAAAATCCTTTTTCAGGTACTAAAATCTATGAGTTGATAGCAGACTTACTTTACCGTTTTGTTTCCTCATGCAAAATAATGGATTAAGATGACGAGGGGGGTAGAACTGCGATCGCGATCTTTTAACGATTATCGTGCAGCTCTATCATACAGCATTGAGTGCATTCATTTTTTTGTTTTTTGCTTTACTCGGCTGCTGATGCTGACGGCCTCTGCAGTCAGATGAACGCGCGTGATGCTCAGGGCCAGACGCCGCTGCACCTGGCGTGTGAGAGAGGAGACGCGGGCTGCGTGCGGGAGCTCCTGGAGGAGTGTCAGGCTCAGACCGACCTTAAAGACAAAAACGGAGAGACGCCCATGCATTGTGCTGCTAAGCAAGACTCCGCTTTGGTTATTGAGGTGAGTGGTGAGCAAAGTAGTCACCTTCGTTCGAAGTATAGATTCTAGAGTTGAAAAGTACTTCTGTGGAAGTAAAAGTAAAATGCCAAATATTTGTCTAAAGTAAAAGTAGCCTTACTAATACTGATAAAACTACTTTTAAGTTTGAAAGTAAAAGCAATGCAAGAAAAAAATGCCATTATAGAACTATATTGTTCTATTAAAATGTTGTTGTAATTACATTGAGAATTAATGCATATTATTACAAAGCTTCATTTTATTACAAAACCACAATCATTTATCGTAGCCGGATGGCGCGATTTGTCTCGATGTTTTTTTAGATCGAAACTAACCGAAATGAGATCGCAGTAACGCGGCTGGTTTTGAAAAAGTAATGAATAGAAAGTACCAATATTTACTTAAAAAAATATGAAGTATAAGTAAAAAGTAAGCAGAAATATAAATACTCTAGTAAAATGTAAGCCAAATTTCTACTTAATTAAGGTAACGAAGTAGTATTACTTTGTTACTTGACACCTCTGGTGGTGAGGAGGTCAGTTCTGGACTGTCTTTATATTTCCCCGTTCACTTGTTCTTTTGGTGTGGTTTCAGGCTTTGTGCGCTCAGCTTTGCGCTGGTGTGAACGAGCTAAACGCAGCGGGCGAAACGCCGCTTCACATCGCCTGCAGGCTGGGCCGGGTTGAGGCAGTCAAAGCTTTGTTGGGTGGCGGAGCACGTAGCGATGTCATGGGAAGTTATGGCTGTCCAATCCATACAGCTATGAAGTTTAGTGAGAAGAGGTACTGGAAATCACCAATTTTCTCATTATTAACATTGCTACCTTATTTTTCAGACTATATGGCGCACTTAAAATCATAAAGAGTATTTTTTGTGCGTCCTATGAAAAAATGGATTGTGAAAATATGTACCGTATTTACCAGAATATAAGCACTCCTTTTTTCCAAAATTTTGACACTCAAAAACTTGAGGGGTTTTTATAAACGGCATTTTCAAATATACTAATTTCAAGTCAGGAGCTATCACAAATAAACAGAAACATGTTGTGTTTTTGCAGCGACACATGTGCATCTTTAAATAATGCGTAGGCAGACGTGCACACAGTATGAGCTTTTATCGTCTCAATAACAGAAATAGGAACATTACACACTTAACAGGGACAATATAACAGTGGAAGAGGTAAGATTAAACTAAGTACAAGCATTAATATTACAACAAACATAAACTACAAACCATAACCGGGTAGCTTAATGCTAGCAAACGAGTTAAAACAGTCAAAAATGAAGAACACTGGCAAGGAGTAAAAAAATTCAATGAACAGACACAATCAAAACGCTCGGTCTGCTAAACAGTTGATAGTAATTCTTTGTTTACCATACAATTCACAAGTTTGTTTCGTTAAATAAAGAAAAAATAGTGTGTTTAGGAGAATATTAATGTAATTGCAAAAACTAATTTTTATTTATTTTATTTTATTTTATTTTTGGAATTTTTATTTTGTGTCCAAACTATCAGGGGGGTGCTTATATTCGCGTAAATACGGTAATTCCAAATATAATTCAAAAATTATTTTTAAATTGATTTAAATGTTAGAGGTACTGATATAAAATTTCTCTTTATTATTATTAACATAGAAACCGTATTTTTGAACTATATGGCGCACTTTAAATCCTAAAAATGTACAGTGCGCCTTTTAATCCAGAATAAAAAAGGATACAGTGCGTAATAGGAAAAATATTTTTTTAATGATGCATTTTATAATCTAGTCATCTAGTAATAAAAAATGGGGTTTTGTTCACTCACTTTTGCTTATGCTTTTCATTTCTGTTACCTTCAGTTGTGCAGAAGCAATTTTATCCGTAAACCCGAATCAACTTCTGGCCGAGGATCCAGTTTATGGAGGAACACCTCTTCACTGGGCTAAGACCGCTGAAGTAGTGCTCGTTTCTAGTCATTTCTGCGTGTGTTTTCTGTTTTACTAAGCCAATAATTCTGCTTCTTTTTCCCCAGATGAGTCGGTTACTTCTTGACCGAGGATGTAACGTCAACTACCTCAGTAAAACGGGAGAGAGTCCGCTACACATTCTCACTAAGCGTGGACGGTTCGAGGCTGCGATGACTCTCTTGACCCACGGCGCGGACCCTAACATCAAGGGCCAGAATGGCAACACCGCGCTGCATCTGGCTATGAAGGTAGGAAACCGAATCAAGTTCAAGTTCATTTCTAGAGCGCTTTTCTTAGTCCGAGACCAACACAAAGACGCTATGTGAAAAAGTATTTAAAAAGAAAAATGTCCGTTCTTCATATGAGAAAAAAATTGTGAAATATTCATATTTTTTCTTCATATTGTGAAAAAAAATATCACAAAAAAACCGTTGTGAATAACAAGATGAAGATGGGAGGAAATGCCACCATTAACGTGGTGATCTCTGCTTCTAGCTGGACGACATGAACCTGATCAAAGCCCTCATGGTGTTTGGAGCCGATGTGGAGATTCACAACGATGTCGGAGAGACGCCGGGTCTCATCGCAGCTCGCAGCAGCAAAGGTGAGGAGCAAAGAGAGGTAGAAGTGAGGAACGTCTGAGTAGAGCTGCACGATTCTTAATGAAATGAGAACCACCATTCAAAATCACGATTAGGGATTTTTTTTATTTTAATTATTAAAAATCAAATTGTTGAAAATCAGGTTGTCAAACAGCAACATAATACCGTAATACATATTATATTTGCTTTATGTTTGAATAAATGGAATGAAAAACTATGAATCGTAACGTAAAAGTAATGTTGTAATGAAAAAAAATCACTATTAAACGTAGTGAGTAGAACAATTTAAGGTACAGTATTATGTGCAGTAGAGGACAAAATTAGCTCTGTTTAAAGGCGTTTTTTGAAATGCTTATTAAACATGATTATTTTGTAGGCAGGGCTATTAATTCTGTCCTCAACTGTAGATGTTTGCTGAGATGAGTTTCATCTTCTGGATTGAAACCGCAGTAAACACACAAACTTCAGAATAAAATCCTTTTTCAGGTAGAAAAATGTCGATATATATATATATATATATATATATATATATATATAAAACATATATATCTTTCCTTTACTACATTTAAATTATTGCGTACGGCAGATTTCCTCGCTCATCTTTGCTCACACAAGCTCGTCGTAGATCATTGAGTTTGTCTGAATCGTATAAACGCTGGATTAAGATCGCGAGGGGGGTAGAATCAAGATCTTTTGACGATTAATCGTGCAGCTCTACGTCAGAATTAGAAAAGCCAGAAATATTGTCAAAGTTGTCAATGTCAAGTTTTTGTCATTACTTTTTTTTGTGTCAACTAATTCCCAAACCTACTTGTTTATGTGGCTACTAACCAATTGGCTTTTAATCAGTGACATAAAACGCACCAGAAACCAAAAAGTTGGATTGAAGTTGTACTTTATTTTATCATTTGCTTTTTCTTTTTCTTTTGATTATGGCAGCAAATAACGTTTGTTTTTCTTGTTTTGACGATCATGCATTAACTCAACTTATCTTTGCTCATGCATGGTGTGGTCCTGCATGTGTTTATCGACCGAAGGAACCAACCGTAAGGTGCTTTTGAACATGCTGTGTAGTGTAGGGGCAGAACGGTGTCACCCACCCACCCTCGACACCAGTTCCCCCTCTCTCAGCAAAACGCCATCTTCTGCCATAGGTAAAACCATCATTCAGATGTTCATGATTTCCATCCGACATGCTTTTCTGTCTTATGTTGGTTTAGGTTTAGTCTAACATGAATTCTGGTAACACAGTGGGAAATGTTCACAATGAGTGCACACACTTTAATTATAATTTAAATGGATAAGAAGAATAATTATAATATAGTCTAGATTACATGCATGAGTTGATGAACTAGAAAAGTCATTCACATTAACAATTAACAGTGTCTGGTTTGGAGGATCAAACCAATACAATGCATGTTTGCTGTGAATTATATATATATACATATATACACACACACACACACACACACACACACACACAGTAACTCTACTTACAAAATTAATTTGTTGCTAGAGCCATTTTGTAAGTAGAAACGCATTGTATACTATAAATGCCCTAATCAGTTCCAAGCCCCCCGTAAATTCCGACAATAATTAATTATAATTTGGTAAGAGCATGTAATTAAAAACAGGTTACTTAACAGTTATTGGGGGGAAAAAACAAGCACTTTCGTTGGCCTTTCCTATCTTGAAAAATATTTTGTAACTAGAGACGACATTTTCTTGAAGACGCGTGTTGAAACTTTTGTTAGTAGAGCATTTGTAAGTGGAGGTACCACTGTATATATAACATTTTTTTAGCAAAATAAGCAGCTAATTGTGTCCTTGCCAACACGAGCTGGAAAAGAGAACATTTACTGTAAATCTGAGGAAAGTAGATGCGTATCTTTCTGTATAGAATGAAGTTCTCTGGTTTAGCTTCATGCTCATGGTTGACCAACAGGGTTTGAAGAAATAATGCATGTGGCAGCAGCTGTATCCGCCATGAGCCGCGGCTTTGCTGAAGTGGATGGACGCAGCGATGGAAGCAAGTATGACATTCATTGATTTTTCATTTTGGTTTACTTTAGTGTATTTTTTATATCTTGTAAACTGATTGTCAAGATTTAAATTACATGTTTTTCCCTCTATAAAAGGACCGATCGATTGCTGTGTCTTGACGGCGGAGGAATCAAAGGTCTGGTTTTGATCCAGATGTTGATTGCCCTGGAAAAGCAGGCCAAGCGTCCAATCAGAGAGCTGTTTGACTGGGTGTCTGGGACCAGTACCGGCGGCATACTGGCCTTGGCTATTGTACATGGTAAGCGGATGAGCTTTTAAGAGTTAATTGCTTTTTTTTTTTGGGAACTTTTTTTCGGAAGTCAGATATACACATATCCAAAATTAAAGTTTGGGATCACCTAGACAATTTTGTGTGTTACATGAACAAGGATAGACAGTCGAGTTTCACATTAAATGTATTCTTTTTCTGGCCATTTTGAGTTTGATTGACACCATAAATGTGATGCTCCATTCTCAACCTGCTCTAAGGAAGGTCGGTTATATTTTCTTTAACCAGCTAAACAGTTTCCAGAAGTGCTAACATGATCAAACAAGGGCTTTACAATCATCCATTATCCTTCTGACACAATTAGCAAACACATTGTACCATTAAAACACTGGAGTGACAGTTGCTGGAAATGGGCCTCTGTACATTTATATACAGAGAAAACCACAGATGATTCAATTAAAATGACAAAAACTGTGCTTTTCTTTGAAAAATAAGGACGTTTCAAAGGGACCCCAAACTTTTGAACGGTAGTGTATAGTAAGCAGTGCTGTCAAAAGTACTACTCACATTCATTACTAAAGTAGAAGTAAAAATACTTCTACTTCTAAAAGTACTTCTGCGAAAGTAAAAGTAACGGCTCAACTTTTTACTCAAGTAAAAGTACTGGTACTAGTGCTGGCAAAACTGTTTGACGTAAAAAAGTAAAAGTATTGCAAGAAAAAAAATGCCATTATAGGACTATATTGTTATATCAAAATGTTGTACACGATTAAAATCCTGAACATCAATGCATATAGTAACAATGCTTACACATTAAAGAATCGTATATGTGCGCTACTAAGCATTACTATGTGAAAATGCATTACTATGTGAAAATCAGTGTGAAATATGATGACTAGTATTGTAATGGTGAAAAAACTCACACTTCAGAAGCATGACATCAAATCAACATCTATCGAGTATCTATCGAGTTCACTGTAACTGGATGATGCGATTTATCTGAATGTCTTTTTATCGATGTCAAAACGTAATTAAAACTAACCAAAATGAAATCGGAGTAACGCGGCTAGTTTTTAAAATGTAACAAGTAGAAAGTACAGATTTTTGCATAACAAAAGTAAGAAGTAGAAGTTAAAAGTAGGCGGGGGAAATAATTTCTCAAGTAAAGTAAAAGGAAGCCAAAATTGTACAAAGTAGTATTACTTCGATAATTGACACCTCTGATAGTAAGTGATGAAAATGTCTGATTTAAGAATCATCATAACTAATCATCATAAGGCATTGTTTTCTGAACAGGTAAATCCATGGAGTATCTGCGCTGTCTGTACTTCAGAATGAAGGAGGAGGTGTTCAAGGGTTCCAGGCCTTATGAGTCGGGTCCACTGGAAGACTTTCTCAAGACCGAGTTTGGAGAAAATACCAAGATGACTGATGTTACACACCCGAGGTATTTATACACCTATATAACCACTTTTCACTTTCTTATTATACTTTTTCTTTTATTCTCTTTTCTTTTCATTTACTACTACTTTTAGAAAATGATAATAATTAATGAATTAAAACACTACGAAGCATTTGAAAGCTTCATAAACTCAACAGTGCCGAAAACATCCAACATAAATGTCTAAGAATCAAAATATTTTCGCTGCACATTCTCACCAGCCAATCAGAGTAAGGGCTGCCCCCATGTGACACTAGTACCTAAAGTACAAAGGCTAAATTTTTAAATGCGCAAAAAAATCTGACGCGATAAACAAGTTTCGATTGAAAATGTGAAGATTGCAAGCGCTAAAATAAAAACCAAGCGATAATGTCAAGCATTTGTTGAAATTTTAATTTGATAATTTTTGCCACTAATCTTCCATATGATTGTAAACTTCCATATGTTTGTGTGTCTTTTTTAACAAAAGTCAAAGTAAAATTAGTCAGTTACAGTTTGTACCACAAATGACACAAGAGTTGAGGACACAACATTTAGCACAACATGTCACAAATGGGACACAACACCGAATCTAAATTTAGGCCTGTTCAGGTCTAATTCGGTCAGTTATTCTTATCACAAGATTGTTTCACATCCAAGTTATTGTGTGAACATTTCAGAGCCGTGAATTCTTGATGCCTCAGAGATGCTAGAAATGTGAAGAGGAGAAGGAGAAGCAACATCACGAGTGAACATGAGCTAAAAACAATCTGAAATATATTCTCTGACAACTACTCAAGTAACTACTCAAGTAATTACTTGCTAACAATGACAAAACGCTGCTAAACTCACGTATACTGTGTGGATCCTTTAAGCTTGGACAAAACAATTACTAGTTTTTGTGTCAGGATTGGTCTCATTGATTCTGATTGACAGATGCATCAACCAATAAGAACACACTTCCTGAAATGTGACAAAAATTCACAAAAGGAGTATTGAGTATTAATAAAGATTTTGCTTCATAATAAATTCTTGATTTATGCTCGTCGTCTCATAAACGTACTTGCAGTTAACTGCAATGTTTTGGAAATATTTTAATATTTGTATGTCCCACCTCGTGATTGGTTAGCACCAAGTGTGCATTCCACCTTTAGGAGCAGAGATGCTGTGATTGGCACCAGCTTAGATCTAGAAATAGAAAAATCCGTGTAGATTGTAATTGGTGTATGTTTTTAATTTTAATTGACGACCCAGAAGGCTTTAATTACTGTTCAAAACTGCAGGGGATGAATAATAATGTTCATATTTAGACATTTTTAGACCATGAAAGACGTAAAAATATTTTTCAAACCAAAAAAATTTGGATTTGAAAATATTTGCAACTATTTTTCTACCTAGAAAACTGAGTTGGAAAATATTTTTGAACATATTTTTCAATCCAGAAAACTTTGGATTTGTAAAAAGATTTTCGAAAAAATGTAAAAATATTTTTGATAATATTTGAAAATATTTTTCGACCTAGAAAACTTTAGATTTGAAAATATTTTTCAACATATTTTTCAACCCAGAAAACTTTGGATTTTAAATTTATTTCGGATTTGAATATTTTATTCAAAGATTTATTATATTTTAGAAAATATTAGAAAACATGTTTACACTTTTTTTCTGAGAAAAATATTATTAATAGTTTTTCCTTTTTGATTTGGTTTTCTTCCCTGCTAGAGTCATGGTGACAAGCGTTCTTGCCGACCGACACCCTGGAGAGTTGCATCTGTTTCGGAATTACGACCCACCGGCCTTTCAAAAAGACCCTCCGTACAAGTCCACAGCAACATTCCAGTCTCTCACTGTTCCAGAAGGTGACTGAACGCTTTCATATTTCACATGTGCTTCGCTTTCCCAACCCGAAAATCCGGTTTCTGGAGCTGTTTGTGGACTGGGCCCGTCACGCTCAGGGTTTGGTTGGTCTCTGAGTTTGGTTGTCGCTTTGCAGGATGGGAGGATGAAGAGCTTTTAATAGTAGGATATTCTCCACCTCCCAGAAAGCGTAGGAAGGTGACGGATGAAGGTTTGTGGGTGAAATGGAAAGTCACTTTACCATGTCTGGTGTCCTACACCTCAAATTGGATCTAATCATCACTACTTTTCATAAAACAAAGTGTGTTGGCTGTTGGTTCTCAGCTCTTTGTCTCAAGGTTTGCTTTTTGTGTCCTGCAGAACAGTTAGTGTGGCGCGCCGCACGCTCCAGTGGCGCCGCCCCCACATATTTCCGGCCAATGGGACGTTTTTTGGATGGTGGGCTGCTGGCCAATAATCCGACACTGGACGCCATGACGGAAATACACCAGTATAACAAAGCTCTAAAAGCACAGGTGTGAATAAGAACGTTTTGGTCAAAGACTGGCCTTAATAAAATAAACATATTCTTTTCATTTCAGTCAAATTTTTGAAGCTATAGAGCATTTTTATTGACAAATTTCATTCTTTGTTGACAAAGAGTTGTTATTGGCAACGTTTTGACAATCAGTCAAGTTGACAACTCAATTGGGGAGGTGACAGAATCAGCTAATCAGTGTCTGTGGGCGGGGTGGCTGCGAATGATTGGGCAGGTGAATGATCATCCCAGAATATGTGTATTAGACCCGCCCACTGATGCTTATTTGCAGGTTCTGTCGCCTGGCAAAATAATTGTATTCAGCTCACAAATTGGATTTTTCTATTTGATTTTGAAATTCATTGAATTAAATTTGCGTTTGTGCATTAAATTTGCCCGTTTCTGCAATGGCGAACACAACATTGTGAATGCAGAAAAAAAAGCATGATGACTTTGAGTTGATTATATGTTGTTTTTTCCCCTCTTTATCTGTCTCAGGGTCGAGAGGATGCAGTGTGTCGGCTGGGTGTGGTGGTCTCACTGGGAACGGGCAAACCTCCTCAGGT
This sequence comes from Paedocypris micromegethes, assembly GCA_028031935.1. Taxonomy (NCBI): domain Eukaryota; kingdom Metazoa; phylum Chordata; class Actinopteri; order Cypriniformes; genus Paedocypris; species Paedocypris micromegethes. The sequence continues at coordinate 2,986,897 of CM051507.1, forward strand.
AGCCGTCAACTCGGTGGATGTATTCAGGCCTTCGAATCCTCTGGAACTGGCCAAAACCTTTTTTGGAGTTAAAGAGCTGGGAAAGATGCTCGTGGATTGTGTAAGTTGATTGAGATCTTGCACCGTTTAGACCATTTTATATGTGTGTATATGCATATATATATATATATATATATATATATATATATATATATATATATATATATATATATATATATACAGTATATAAACGGTACATGTGTGTTTGTACCATATTTTTCTTACATTTTTTTTCCATGTTTCTGGATTTAGTTTTAAAAAGTTTTAAAAAGATTTCACTTTTTTTTCCACCTTTGCAAAATTTGAATTCTTTATATTTTGTATTGGTAAAAAATATATATACATACAAAATAATATTAAATAAATATAAAGACAAATACATTTATATATGTGTGTGTGTGTGTATTCTATAAATATTTTTCAAGTCTTTTTTCCATGTTTTTGATAAAGAATATTATTAATAATATTAAATAAATGTAAAGATAAAAAAATTTATGTGTGTGTGTATTATATACATATTTTTCATACCTTTTTTCCACGTTTTCATTTACATGTTAATTTTCCAATTATTGTTTGTGCATCAATTTTTTTTTTGTAAAGTTAAGATTTCTTGAATATATTGTATTGATCATAAAATATATATATACAAAAATTATATAGATAAATAAATGTGTGTGTGTGTGTTATAAATATTTTCTTACATTGTTTCCAGGTTCCTATTTAAGTGTTTGTTTTCCAATTATTTTTTGTGCATTTTAAAAATGAAATCTTTTTAAAAAGTTTGATTTCTTGCATCTTTTGTATTGGTCAAATCAGGGGTCATCATGAGCAAAAGTTTAAGACCCCCACTGCGATAAAGTTCTATATATTTTTCTTTCTTAAAACGTTGCTTTCTTCCTCAAAAGTGCACAGACTCAGATGGCTGCGCTGTGGACCGAGCCAAAGCGTGGTGCGAAATGGCTGACATCAACTATCATCGGTCAGTATCACATCTCTTTATTTGTTTTATTTTTATTAGTTTTTGTTTAATAATGATTTCTGTTTCAATACCCTTGAGCATCAAAGGTCAGTACAAATAATCACGTCTGTTATTCTCCTTCTATGTCGGTCAATGTGGTTGGTGAGAGACTCCAGTCAGCGCCATCTGCAGGCAAAAAGTTATTGAGTGGAAACTACATTTGACAAACTTCTAGTCCGGAAAAGTCTCAGAAGTTTCCGGAGAGGATGCTGAATGAGGCAGATGTTAGTTTGCTGTACAGTGAGATTCAAAAATCTGACGAGTTGCAGCACCTTTTCACTCACAGTTATGAAAATATTATAATTAGTTCTGTCAAAGTTAACGCGTTAACACATTTAATTCATTTCAAATGTTAATTTGCGTTGCTCGTGTCACCAGGTGTGCTCCCTGCTCACTTAACTCTTTTATTAAGTTATAGTTTGTTTTCAGCTGACAAAGAGAAGGCAAAACGGGTTTTAGTTATTATTATTATTATTATTATTATTACTTATAATTTTTTTATTATTTTTTTTTTTTGTACAAAAAACACAATGTCCTGTTTTTATTATGAGAGTAACCTGAAAAATAGGTACTTCAAACTTTCAATCGATGTATAATACTTATATGTAAGACCAACATTGATTTTTTTTTTGTGTGTTTCATCTTGAAAAAGGTGGGACTCCTAAATAAAATATATTGCAAATTGAACAAAAATTATACTAAATTCTATTACAGTTTTTAAACAAGTGTTTATTTAGTGTTGAGTTTACATTAATTTACATATTACACCTCAATATCCAATATTACAAGTAATTTAATTGCAATTAATCACGATTCAATTGGTCAGAGAAGTGCGATAAATTAGTTTAAAAAAATTAATCGTTTGACAGCCCTAATTATAATATAAATTACATGAAATATAAATACTAATATTAAAATGTTCTATAATGTGGCCATGCTGAACCTTAAAAGCACAATCAATAAAACTCTTTGTCAGGGTCGCATTCCGAATGGACGAAAATACGCAGTGTCACAACGAACAATTTATGTGTTTTCATTGTCATCGTAAAACAATAAAACAGGAGGGGGCGGAGTGTATGCGGGCATTTAATGAGCGTGTGTTTTGTGAACATCTGTGCCCTGCTGATGACCCCGCCTGTGTCTGTCAAGCCCCTCCCACTCACGACCCATTGATTTCAGCATTTGCACTTTCAAATGTTAAAATTAATTTGTATTTTACCACTCATTCTCGTTTCTAGGCAGTCGTATTTGTAATTTTTTTCGCTCTTTGCTATTAGACGATCAAATGTTTTATGTATTTTTTCCACGCTTTTTGTTCTGGCGCAGGTTCAGTCCGCAGATGTCTCAGGACGTGATGCTGGACGAGGTGAGCGACGATGTGTTGGTGAACATGCTGTGGGAGACGCAGATGTACCTGTTCGAGCACAGAGATTTGATCCAGACCCTGTGTCAGCAGCTTCTGCGGCTTTGACAGATGTAGTAAGACGACACACAAATGAGTTTTGTTTACATTGCAGCGTGTGAGAAGCTGGGTTTTTTTTACAATATTAAAAAAAGCTCATGATTATTTATTTAACAATTCTAAAATCTTAGAGAATTTTTTTCAAACTAAATCCACATTAAACGAACTGTCATTCCATGTGTACCGAGTAGATTCATGGATGTTGAAGATGATGATGATGATGATGTTTTGGAAACGCACAACTGATTTGGAAACTTTGTGAAGTTGTATTTCATTTTTTCCATCTATAAAAATAATCGCACTTTTTCTCACAATTTCACATTTTGTGCATTTTGAAGGCACTTCATATTGATTACATTCATTATTTTTGTGATGGTTGAATGATTAATTACTTGAACTAACATGCAATTGCACATCCTACAAATCTATTTTCCAGAGACCATGAATTTCTGTTTTTCTCTTCTGCTGTGACACTGTTTTGAAACTTTTCTGAGATTTCTCTTGTCACAGTGATGACACTCTTTGAAATAAAAAAAACATTATTTTAATTTTGTCCAACTTGTTATTATTTGAATGAAGACAATTTTCATAACATTGGCATTATGTTCTCTATAAATATTTTAACTTTAATGTTTCAGGTAATTTATTCATATATATGTGTCTGACCTAATAAACAACCCACAACATCTCTCTCTCTCTCTCTCTCTCTCTCTCTCTCTCTCTCTCTCTCTCTCTCTCTCTCTCTCTCTCTCTCTCTCTCTCTCTCTCTCTCTCTCTCTCTCTCTCTCTCTCTCTCTCTCTCTCTCTCTCTATTTCTCTCAGAGACATTCACAGACTGCTTAAAGTTTTTTTAAAAATACGGGACAATAGACTTCAGTAAATGGAGAAAAAAAAAAAAAAAAAACGAGTGAAGAAGCGTGAAAACCGGACATTTTTGTGATATTCTAAAATGAATCCCTCAACAGGAAATTAATTTAAAAAAAAAACCTCCAACAGGCCCTAAACTCCTGTCCAGTTAGTTTTCATGAAGTAGGTGCGTAAGTCATGTGTGGTTGACCACCTAATGTGCCGCTTCTCCTGAAACTATATGATATTCATGTCCAAGTTGAAGTTCTTCCGCCATTTGGCCTTCGGTTTTTCTCCTGCCATTTGATCCTGCTCACCAGCAGATGGTGATCAGTTGTCAGTTCTCGCAACCCAATTGTCCCAATCACGGGTCCTTGGGTCACACCACACTTGAATTGTTAGCTTTACAAGCTCGTAGCGAGTCGAGAATCTCAATGAGGAGTAGAAGTACCTCGCCGAACAATTGCCTTAGAAATAGACCTTAAATAATGTTCTTAAATAGTAATCCGGTGCGCCTTATGTTGAAAAAGTATTTTTCATAAGTATATAGTATATTCCGGCTGCTATACCACTTTTTTGTTTTTTGTATTTTGCTCATTTGATTGAGTTTTTATCTTTTTTTTTTTTTTATCTTCATAGTTTTTCTTTGTTTTAGTTTTCACATTTCTATCCTTATCTATTTATTTTGTATTTTGTTGTATTTTTATCTCTTGTCTTTTTATTTTATTTTTTACATGTTATTATATTATTTTTAGGGCTGTCAAAGTTAATGCGTTAACTCGTCTGATTAATACAATTTGTTCAATCGCGTCAAATTTTATTAACGTCAATAATCGCACTTCGGTTTTTCCTTCTGGTTTTTGAGTTTCACTTCAAAACCATTCAGTTTTATGTGTACAGTATTTAGCAAAGCTGAAATCACGGCACACTTATAGAAAGAATAGAGTGCAATGCAATTATTCGCTGCGTGCGCATGTACACTGCGCACAGACCATATGTCGGACTTGACTCGAGTAAAGAAGTGATGTGTGTGATCAGCGTTTTCAGCTAGACTAATTTTTATATTATACGCCATACTTTTGCCACACAAATATACAAATACATATCTGTTGTCTCTTTTTCTCACAAAAAACTTTTTTTTTTCCAATTATGACCTGCTTACCCATTGTTTTCTTTAGTCAAAACAGTGTATTACAGTATTTAAGCAAGTGTTTATTTTGTGTTGAGTTTACATTAATTTATATTTTACACTTATTCAATATATTCAATATTACAAGATTCTATACCTGTTCTTGTTATTAATAATTGTTAATAATACAGTATCATCAATAATAAACAAAAATTATTTGTGATTAATCACGATTAATTTGGTTGGGGAAGTGCGATTAACTAGTTAAAAAAATTAATCGTTTGACAGCACTAATTATTTGTATTATATCTTTCTCGCAAGCACCCCCCACCCCATGTTTAAAATGCCGGACGATTGTTGTCTTTACAAGCTCGTAGCGAGTCGAGAGCCTCAATGAGGAGTAGAAGTACCTCGCTGTTAAACTCTATCTCATTCCCTGTCGGACGGACACCCTTCTTCACGTGGTGTCATGGAAGGACTGAATAATTGAAAGCTCCAGGGCGTATCAGATGCGGACTCCTCGCTCTCCCTCTCTTTCTCACCTATAACGGCCATCGACAGGGACCTGAAAAGACCCATTACAGACACTAGTGGAGTGTGTCCTCGCAGGCCCAGTAACTACAGGGGAAGAACTTTCACTATTGCGGGTGAGTGGTATGGCCACGCCTCATGTTGTGTACGTTGGAGAGAGATTTGGCAGCGTAATTGATAGTGGCTATCTAGTCCGAGGGCTTTGTGCAGCTTTAAGTGTGCTTTTCTCCACCAGAAGCAAGATGTCGGGTGTCAACAGTGACCTTCTGCACCGATCCACCCTCAACGTTTATGACGTGAGTGTTGTACGTACTCACACGATATCTGTAGTGCATTTTTTATTCGTATGTCAATCAGGCCATGAATGAGGCCATTTGTTTTCATCTTTATCACAAAATACACCACTTATGACACAGTCTCCACGATGAGAGGATAAGATGTTGTTCACTGTACATTTTACTGTCAATAATAATGTATTTTTGGTCCTGCAGAACCTGATGGATCAGTTTAATCCCGGCTTGCAGAAACTAGTTTCTTTAGGAAACAGCTACCTGAAGGCTTTTAAAGGTAAGCACAGGTAATAATAATAGTTACATTTATGGATTAAAAACTAATTAATAATAATAATAATAATAATAATTAATAATTACTAATAACTAATTAATAATACTAAACCATTTCCTAGCTAATTTGTTACCTTGTTTCGGCTATAATTATTTTTTTTTCATTACTATTCTAGTCAACTATGTCTAATTATGGTAAATAAAAATAAATCATATTCCATTTAATACATAATAATACATAAAAAGTGGTATAGGATAAAGATTTACAAGGATCTTTAATTTATAAGATTTATAAGACGCACTCTTAAATTTTTTTTTACCCTTAGTATTGAAAAAGAATTACAATCATTTTTTTTTTTATTTTTATGTGAAAGTTTATGTAATTTCAACAATGTTGTCCTTATTAAAATTCTGTCATCATACAAATCATACAAGTTAGAAATATGAACAAAACAAAAAAAAATCTACATACAGTCGAAGCAAAACTTAAAACTTGTCTTTTAGTCAATTTTATAAACTACAATTATAAGATAAACTTTATAATATTTCCTATACAATTGTTTTGTAACTAAATTAAGAATCTAATCAACTAAAATTAAGCACTGTCCAGATAATGTTATAATGTTAAATTAAGTAATAAAAAAAATTATCAATATATAATCCCAATCATCATTTTAGCAAATTTTCCCCCTGTCCAAATTCGTAAGAATAATCTAATCAACTGAAATTAAGTGCTAAATAATTAATTATAATTGGATAAAAAGAAATCGATCAATAAATAATCCCAGTCTACTGGTTTGCTGGAATAAAGTCAACTACTATGCTATTGTCTAGATAATTAATTAAAATTAAATAAAATACTTTAATAATGCTTTTATAAATAACCAATACGTAAGCAATTTATTAAATAGATTTGCACAGCCTTTGGTTAAAAAAATGTATCGCAGCTATAATGAATGCAACCTTCATTTTACTCGTGTGTGTGTGTGTGTGTGTGTGTGTGTGTGTGTAAGTCTTGGCTCTGACAGGTGAGGCCTACTTTAGCGCTCTGGCTAAGATGGGTGAAAAAGCTCTCAGCACATTATCCTCCAAAGCACTTGGTAAGATTCAAAAAGTGTGTGTTCTGTTTCTGAAGAATAACATAAAATCGTCCAATCAATTGAAAGAAGCATTATATCAATTGGTGGCTTAATTAAATCACTCCAGGACTGTGTAAACGTTTACGTGACAAGCGAGGAGCGTGTGTGTGCGCGCGTGTCCGGCGATCTGGTGACCGTGAGAGCATTGAGACCGCCATTAATAATGCACAGCCTCATTCTTTCACCTCTTAAACTCATCGATTCACCTCACCGCATCATTACAATCCCCAGGATGCTTTTATTCCGACAACCATTGGTTTTAGAAACCCGATAAATGCGTTTACAAGTCAGTTTGTGAGTTTTATGAGGGAGTGTATTGGCGTTTTACTTGATAACACTGTCTAAATGCGACCTATTAGTTCAAGACTCAGATCTGTAATTTTATAATGAATCTTTAATCTGACGAGTTCGCAACACAGGAATAAATATGTTTACGGTAATTTTAGTCGTTTGTCGAGTCATTGTTAACCTAAACTTTGTTCTGTTAATTTTAAACAGCTGCTTTGACACAATTTAGTATAAAAAAATGCATTAAAAGCAAAATTGTTTTTTTAAAAGCAAAACAATTATGTGGTGAAATTAATCAATTCTAATTTATGAGTGCAAAATTATCTTCTCTTTTTCTTTTATATTTTGAATAGAATACAATACAATACAATACAGTAGTATTCTATAGATTAGATTATTTATTGATATAAAGGAAGTGACATACAGTAGTTTAGATCTGACTAGAATTGTGGTAGCATCGATTGCAAATTTCTATATAAACTAAATTATTATCATATAGAATTTGCAAACTGAGTGAGTGTTAATCTATATACCAATGCACAATTTACAGTGTAAAACATCGAAAAAGTATTTTCTAAAAGTATATACAGTATATATCTGCTTTTTATTTTGTGTATTTTGCTCAATATATTGTATTTTTATGTTTTTTTTTCATCTTCATGGTTTTTTCTTGTTTTTATTCATATTTTTATCCTTATCTATTTATTTTGTATTTTATTGTATTTTTATCACGTACTATACCTCTTATTATATTATTACATTATAGTATTATACCTCTTATTACATTATATCTCATTCTCGCATGCACCCCTCCCCCACACCCTATATTTAAATGCTGGACGATTGTAAAAACACATTTCATTGGATGTTGCCATGTATAATATGCATAAATGACAATTAAAACTTGAATTTGATATATTTTCTGTATTGAAATCATAGTAGCTATATTCCTGATCATTTTTGTTCTTCTTGTTAAGGAGAAGTGCTGATCCAGATTTCTGAGAGTCAGAGGAAGCTGACGTCTGAGGTGGAGAGTGTGGTGAGTTATCGTGAAGGTTTCGTGAAAAATTTACGTTCCACCATAACCATTTATTTTGTTGTTTTGGTCCAGTTCCGCTGGTTTGATGTGGAGGTTCTGCAGGCCATGGACAAAAATGTCAAACTGGATGAAGAGTACATAGAAGTGCGTTTGAATTAACGTGGTCGTGTTCGGTTCTTTACGTATAATTATATACACGATGTGTGCAGGGGAGTCGCAGGGTTTATGAGCTGGAAGTGCGGAATCAGGCGGCCATGTTGGAGCGACAGCTGAGACGGGGGGCTTTCAGAGACTCACTCGTAAGATTCAGTCACAATCAATGATATAAGGAGTTTGGGAAGTCAGTTTGTCCATGTGGCCACTAGGGGCAGAATCAAAATTGTGCTTTGCGTTTAACCATCAAGTGAATTTACTCACACACACCCGGAGCAGTGGGCAGCGCTTGAAAAACTAGGTCTCTGGTTTCCTCCCACAGTCCAAAACCAGTAAAGAGGACCTGTAAATCATACTTGAGTAAAAGTACGGATAACTTACTGTAAAATTTACTCCATTACATGTTACAAGTCACCAATTTCATAAAGACTTGAGTAAAAGTTGTAAAGTATCTCTTTTTAAAAGAACTTAAGTATTGTACTCATACTTAATTTTGAAAGCTCTTTATTTATAATAGATTAAATAGATAAAAAAACAAAACAAAAAGTAAACTGTCGCTGATAAATAGCAACATCCGATGAGATATCACCTCATCCGCCCAAGAAATTAATTGCGGTAGAAAAATACCTGATCTCAAATGTAGTAAAAGTTAGTAAGTAAAAGTTGCTTATATTTTTCATACGCAGTACAAGTACAAAGTGACCAAAAATAATTCAGCATTGCAACAAAGTCCATTTACGCAAGTACTTTTCACCACTAGAAATTATAGTATGGAAAATCGACCATTAGTGTGAGTGAGAGCCTGAATATGTGTGTCCTGCTTTGTGATTGGTCGACCACCAATGGAGTGTCCCGTCTTTTACAATGCTGATGAAGAAGTAAGAGAAAAAATTAATGAAAATAAAATAAATTAATTAATTAATTAAATTAAATTAAATAAATACATAAATAAGAAAATGAAAATAATAATTACATATCAAGACTACAAATATTACTTAAAGAGACATCCATAGTATCCAGGTAGGGAGTCCAAACTAAAGGAAAAGCATCAGTAGACATGTGTGTAACAGAAGTTAAGAACTCTAGAGGAATCATTTCCCTGATCATCTTGTGCCATCCTTTCAAAGATGGTGGCTTGTCACTGATCCAAGTTAACAAAATATTTTTTCTGGCAGCAAAAGCTAGAATATCAAATAAACGTGTTGTATTTGTTGGTCAAGTGTCCAGCTGGAAGACCTTTATAACCTCAATTTGACGCGTCACTGACTGATCATCCGCAATGATTTCATATATTATATAATATGATATATGGTATTATCCGCAATATTCAACCCCGAGGTTTGCGTCTGCAGGAAGCCAGCGAGTACATGCAGTACTTGAGGCAGAGTCAGAGTGAACTACTCAAGGAAGAAGAACGGAGGTATCGCTTTCTGGCGGAGAAGCACTGCGGACTCACACAGTCGATGCTGTACCTTATCAACAAGGTCCAGTGGCTTTCCATTCATGCTCCTGACACGCTCAGAGCTTCACTCCTTCTGTTCCATCTGACAGACGGGAGCATCTCTCCAGCACCGAGCAGACGGATGGGAAGAGAAGGTCAGCGAGAGCAGAAGCTCCGAGTCCTGCTCACCCTCCGCTGCAGATCAGGAAGCTCAGGTCTTTTTTCTCTTGTCATGATTTTCTAGCTTGATTAGATCTAATGAATCAAATACCAGATTTGCTCACGTGTTCACACCCTATACTTTTACAGTTTACTGTATACTTTAAAATATACAATATACTTTCTA
>CM051507.1:2999390-3006017 GCA_028031935.1 Paedocypris micromegethes
TTGTAAGGCGCTTTTCACAGTTTTAACTGTCTCAAAGCGCACATGTAAATATGTAAGGGAAATGTTCAATTTGTCATCTGGGTTGTTGGTGTTAACTAAGTGGCTGCGGTTATGACAAGACAAAGACAAAGACCAGCGAGCAAGCACACACGCGACAGTGGCCAGGTAAAAAAACCTCTTTAACGAGGAAAAACCCTGGGGAGAACCCGGCTCACTGGTGCCAGTCTCCTCCGGCATTCTAACACTACACAATCAGTGCGTTGGTTGTTCCGCGTCATTTTTAATGATGATTCTGGAACGAATTGAAATATAGGTATGATTCTCAAGTTATGTTTAGGTATTTAGTTAATTTTAGGTTTCTGGAAAGTCAAAACAAACAGAATGTAAGTGTGTATTTTCACCTATTAATATATATAATTTTTGTGCATGAAAAATCTGGGGGGTGCTTATATTTGCTTAAATAGGATATACACTTTCATAACTATATAATAAAACAAGAAAAAATCCAATAAGTAATCATTAATTTAACAACACGTAGAAAAAAAAGTCTTACAGTAATTCCCGTAATTCTCAACTATTTAGATATTTTTTGTTGATGTTTTTTGTGTCTGTCCAGTCAAGGATGGTTTCCTGCTGGTTATGTGGCCGTCACTGAAGACTTTTTACCTCTGGGCTCAAGGTGAGACGGAGTTTGCGTCTTTAACCGATGCAATTGCGAAAAATGTGATGCGAAAAATCATCTTTGACCAATGCGAAAAATCACGTTTCATTATTCCACTATATTTCAGTGCGGCGTCTCTCCGAAGCCACAGCATGAACAACCTCCTGGACCCGACTGGCAAAACCGAAGCGGACACCCAGAACATCGACGTCCCCTGTCCAGGCAAACCAGCCCGCAGAGCTTCCGCCGATGTCCGACCCGTCTCCCCCTTCCCGGACAGGAAGATGGAGTCCAGCAGTGAGATGTTCCCGCCGGCCTCTTCTCCACGGCGCGGGTCAGCTGACATGCGCTCGCTCTCGCCCCTCCCTGACCGGAGGGCGGAGTCTCATTTTGACAGCAAAGTGGTGGAGAAAAGTCCTGGTGAAGTCCCACCTCCCGCTCCTCCGCTTCCGGACCCTCTTCCCGACTCACACGTGGAATCAAGCGTGGAGGTTTGTGTACGACAACGTAAAGTGACCATTTTGAGATTTTTCATGGCACGATTTTGTGTACTTTTGTATTCAGAGGTCACCTCCTGCCCCGGGACCACCAGAGCACCCACTGTTCCCCAGGTATTGATTGTGATCAATGGCTAAAATGCAGAAGTGTAATACTACTTTGTTACCTTACTTAAGTAGAAATTTGGCTTACTTTTACTTTACTAGAGTATTTATTTTTCCGCTTACTTTTTACTTCATATTTTCTTAAGCAAATATCTGTACTTTCTATTCGTTACTTTTTCGAAACTATTCAGTTAGCATATTTGTGAGATATGATTTATCTTATACTAGAGATAAAGGAGATAATGTAATGATTAAGCTAGATTTTCGAACATAAGAGTTCATATTTAGGTCATTATTTCATAAAATGTATTTGAAAAGAATCTATTTTGTTACAAATTTTTGCAGATTTATCAACCTCAGAGAAGCCTGTGTGATTCAGGGTGCTTTCACACCTGCCTTTTTTAGTTCGATTGAATCGCACCAGAGTTCGTTTGGCTGTTTGGTACGGTTCGTTTGGGCGGGTGCGAAAGCGACACTCGAACTCTGTTCCGCACCAAAAGCGGACCAAACAAGCGTACCGAGACCAAGAAAAAAGCTGGTCTCGGTACGCTTCCAAACGAACTCTGCTACGGTTCGCTTGTGGTGTGAAAGCGGTCTCGTAGCGCTTGAACTTGAACCGCACCAAATGCAAAAACCCCTGCGCATTTTGACTAAATTCCGCTGCCGTAGTGACGCTGCGCTGAGGAAAAACCCCGGTAAATGTCCGTGTCAGTTTTCCCCTGAAGTGAATGTTCGCGCGTGCAGCATTCAAATATTTATTTGCAGTCGCATCCGCGCTACACTCTCGGAATAAATGTGTGTATATAATAAACATTTGTCTCAAGCGATCAATACACGCTATATACACGTTCTATAGTTTAATATAGGCACAAAGCCAGCGCTCTCAAAGTCGTCTCAAAGACTGAATAACGGCATGTTGTCTATTTGCTTTATTAATGGGATTTACCCGCTAAATAACTAATTCTGATCCGTTGAAAAGAAGTAGAAATATTAAAAGGACACATCTGGCCAATGAGTGACGTGAATGTTGTCACATGACTGAATTTTAGTTTGGTTCGGATGAGAGCAAAAAGTGTGGTGTGAAAGGAGACTAAAATGCCAGAGAAATGCAACAATGTATCATTATAGTCCCTTGGTCCGGACCAAATGAACCGAACTACAGGTGTGAAAGCACCCTTAATGTCTTGAGGCCACGAGAATGCACAAAAGCTTTGTAATAAAATGCATACATTTTCAATGTAATTACAACAACATTTTAATAGAACAATATAGTTCTATAATGGCATTTTTTTCTTGCATTACTTTTACTTTTATACTTAAAAGTGGCGTTACTAATACTGGTAAAACTACTTTTACCAAAACGCTTTACACTATCACTGAGATTACTAGGATTAATTCTTATATATATTATAGTTTATATATAAGTTTATTATATATATATATATATATATATATATAAAATTTATAGTTTTATTATAATATCCCGTTAGATGCGTTGATCAGACGTATTTCACTCTTAGACGGATTGAATTTCACTCCGTAAACGGGACAAAATGGGAAGTGCGGATGCTATCGATACTTTTTGTATTGCTTCTTTTTAGTATTGTATCGTTTCAGATTTTTCAGTATAGGTACTTATTGAAATATTGATTTTGGCAAAACTATTGTATGTACAGTGGTACCCCAACTTACTAAATTAATTAATGCCGAAAATTTCGTTAGCTGAGCCGCATTTTACATGTTATCCATCTAATCCGTGCCGTGCCATGACAAAAATATACTGTTTATAAAGGTGCAGTATGTAAAAATACAGCGGACAATCTCACTTGAACGATTATCGCCATTTTGAAATTACATCATTTGCGTATGTATGACATCAGATTTCCGTAATTTCGCGAGAACTGTTCTATTTAACAACACTTGTGACGCAGACGGGAGAGAAAATAAAACATCGCCATTCTGGGAGAAGATAAGCTTATTTTATATTCTGGAAGCAAGATCTCTGAAACGAACTAGTGTTTTTGTTGTTGTTTTTTTTGTTTATTTGACATGCGTGAAGAATAAACAACTGTTTTTTTACACATCTCCATTCATGCTAGTGGTAAGAAAAAGCTCGTTTTGTATAGAAAAATATTTCGGAACTCGTGACAAAATTTCGTCACGCATTTTGTTACTCAGGATATTTGGGGTACAACTGTATTCTAAATATAGTCTTGCCCCATAAATGCTGTACAATTTGCGTTATGAGATGTGATTTGGACTTCAGGATTTCTCGCAATAAAGTCGACTATACAAATATCAGTATTGTAATTTACTTTAAAAAAAAAAACACATTTTTTTATTGTATTTTTTAGGGGGTCAAATCCATTCGCTACTGTGAAACTTCGTCCTACGGTGACGAACGACAGATCAGGGCCGCGAATCCACTGACGGTCCACAAAGAAGACAGAACCGACACTTCCAGCTTTCTGATTCTGTGTGTTACGTGTCACACACTGTTTCTGTATGTTATCAAATTACATAAACTGTATTTGAGTATATCTCAAGTGACCTTTCGTTAACAAAGAACACAGTTAAAACTTTTTTTTTAAATATAGTTTGTGTGTGTGTGTGTGTGTGTGTGTGTGTGTGTGTGTGTGTGTGTGCGTGTGTGTGTATTTGTTCTATTTTAATTGCTAAAACAATATCATGCAAATGTAATGTGTGTGTTTTATTAGTTCTGGATTTTTATTTATTTATTATTGTTTTTGATGTTTTAGGAAATGTTATGAATTTTTAGCTTGAGCTAGAAACTAAAATTCTCTTCATTTTAAGTCATTACTCATTTCAAGTGCTTTGTTTGTTATGATGATTCTGGAAATCGGAATTTGAACACTGTTGAAAATATTTAGAAGAAAAAAAAAATAAACTTACATACATTCATCGATGAAGCCCACAGTAGTTTTTCATCAAATTATGATTTTATTTTCCTCTCTTTACATTCTCTCTTTTCCAATGTTCTTAATATTCTTGGGTCTCGTGGTCACGAGAAAGGAACGTTTGGGGAAGGAATGACAGATGGAGGGAAACAAGAAGCATTCTGAATCATAAAGACAGTGGCTAATAAATAAAAGGCGATGTACGTTACTGTAAATCTGCTTCATTTTGCGAGCCGTAGGCTAAATAATAGGTACTGTGTACACAAATGCCATTTGTAAATAAAAGAATAAAGCGTAAATGGTGTTAAAGGAAGTGGATTCTGATTCGGTGCAGGATAATTTGACACGTACAGTATTTTTGACTGTATGTCTTGACAGGATCCGGTTTATTCATGCACCAACGCTTCAAATTCTGAAAAACAAACATACTCGGTTAAGACTACGTTTTTGGTTCATCACAAATCAATAATTCTGTAGGGCATGTATGTCAAACTCTAGGCCCGGGCCACATATCGTTCTTGCTTAAATTATAGTTGAATCTTTTTTGTATTGTGTACGTTTTTTTTGCTGATTATGTAAATATTGAACTTTTAAAATAATAATAATAATTCATAATACTGTAATAGTTTACATTTAACAATTTATACTCATTTAGAAAATAAATACATGTACAAAATATTTTAGGCTATTTAAAATCAAAACTTTTCTGGAGTAACATTCTTGTCTGTTTTTATCGATATTTATGTTGAAAAATACTTAACATAAATATTGATTTATGTAATACATAACATTTCTTATGTAATTAATACATACATGTAATTATGTTTACAATATAATTATATATAATAATTATAAATATATGTGTACTATATAAATAATACCTAATAACAACAGTTTAGTTTGGAAGACTAAATATTTTAGTGACAATTTAAAGACAAAGTTTGTTTTTCTGGAGTGACGTTCTTGTCTGTTTTTATCCCTATTTTAATAAAAAAAAAAATATTTAAAAATATAAGGTTCATCTATTTGGCCCCCAGCCGGACATAGAGGTTTGTCCCCCCGTGAATTAGAAGTTGACCCTTTGCTATAAGGGATTTTTTTCTCCATGTGAATCCTCTTACCATCAATGCCAATTTTCCCGTCTCCGTCCTTGTCTGCAGCAGCGAGGAAAGCTTTGGTCTCCGTATCGGTGAGATCTCTGCCATCTGCAGAAAAGCCCTTCAGTACAAACCTGTGCAAGAATCAGGAGAAACTTCAGTCTGGCGAGCAAGAAGCCGAAAGAAATCCCTCCGTGACACACGATCACACTCTCACTCACTTTATTATTTTTATACTCTGAGAGTTTAGCTTGATTTATTTACATCATAATTTAAACACATTTGATTTGTAAAGTTGCCTCCTCTGGAATTCAAAGATGGCTTCATTTATACATCTAGACACCTTCTGCCTTTAAGTCTTTCAACCAATGATGACTAGATGAATTAATTAATTAAACTTGACATAAAAATGCAGCAATAAAATAAAATTAGTCTAGATTAATTTCTATCTAAATCTCTAATTGTAGCAAATAAACTATGCTATAAGAGTCTTGTGTCATGTATATACAACAAGACTTGTATTGCGCAGTAATAAAAATGTCTATATATATATATATATATATATATATTGTGTACACTGTGTGTATATACATTAGTGTGTAAAATGTGTAATAATGTATAATGTATGCATGTTTTTTTTCTTCTTCCTTACTTTAGCTCTTCTTCTTCGATGAAGCCACTGGCGTCCACATCAAGAGCTTTGAAGACCAGCTTTACATTTTCGGCAGAGAGGGCCTTCAAACCCACCACGTCAAAGAATTTCTTATGGTCAAAGCTGTCGTCAGCTGTTTCGAAGACAAAAAGGCATTTAGGTCAAAGTGAGTGTCCAAATGCTAGTTTTTATACTAAAGTGGGGACCTTTGGCTGGACCGCTGTTTGATGGTCAAGATGGTATTTTTGGACAGAGTTTTGATTAGAGATTGTGGGTGGGTTGGTGTGGGAGGTGGTTTATTGATGGGTGTGGTTAGGGGGAGGGAACGTATTATTTTCTATGCAAGTCATGGTGGGTCCCCACTATGATATAACTGCAAGTACAGAATGTATGTGTGCTCATTGTCCATCAATTACAGTAAGGTGTAATTTACCCTTTATTATACTATATATACTACCCTATATTTATTATACATAACTGAGTTTTTGGCTTTTATTTTAGGAATAAACATGAGTTTTTTTAATTTTGAGTTTTTTGAACTCACCTTTGAATTGATCAAGGGCTTTTTTGATGTCTTCATCTTTCAAAAGGTCATTCATTGCCATCTCGACAGCTATAGAACACAGAGACAAGACCAAATATAGTCGATTGAGATTTAATTCCCACTAATACAATCTCAAAAAATGGCAAAACTCTG
>CM051507.1:3010718-3074051 GCA_028031935.1 Paedocypris micromegethes
AAAAAAAAGAAAAATCTCACCCGATTAGATTATAATTTCAATAATCTAATAATTGAACTCTTGTTTTTCTAAAAAAAGATCGTTGTCTTTGATTTTCTCATCATGAGAAACGCCACTCCTCCCTCCTTCCGTCATAAACAGACGAAGTTGGGCCTGTCACGCAAAACAGAAAGTGAAAAAGGAAAAGGTTATGGTAGATTAGAGATTAACCAGCACGAGTTGATTTGTTATTGACTATAATCCAGTCGTTTTCGCTTCGTGTCTGTATTAATGGACACTACCCGGAGCATAATACACAAAACACGTAATTTACATGTTTTAAATGACCCCGTGTTTAAAATACGGCGTTTAATATATAATAATGATATAGCACCTGGGGATTAAACCGCATGCCGTAATCTCCGGGTCGCGTCGCGTGATTATTTCACTTCCTCTCGCGAGTATGCGCAACTTCAAACTCTTCTCGCTTGCCGCTTCACTTCCATTTTACCGTTTTTGAGTGTGTTTGTGCTTGTTGAAATGTCTCTCCCGCAACAACTACGCGACGAAAGGTTTGTTTTTACTTTCTCAACTGTGCGGTGAAATCTCGTTGATTTGTGTAACGCTTACGCTGTCGTCGTTGAGTATTCTGTAATTTGCTGTAAATTAAAAATGCAGAAGTGAAAAGAACAGCCGGACACTGTGACTTGTTTGCAGTTTAAATGCATTTAGTTACGTTCCTCATTCCGTTGGTGTTTAGGTGTATTTTGTTGCTTCATCTTGGCTTTAACAAACCATGCCATACATACTGTGTTAAACGAAACTACCACTATTTCACACAGTTTTAAGTCCTTTGCTTGATTTGTGATGGATGTCGTGTCTGCGAAGTTAATATCTACTGTATGTTCCTCACGCTCAGTGACTTTGACCAGCTTCCAGACGACATCCCATTCGCTGCAGCCATCGCTGATATTGAGGAGAATAAAGGATTTATCGATTACTTTGTGAGTTTCTCAAGTTTGTCTCTCGCTCTCTCTCTCCCAGAGGTGTAAAGAGTACCATACTTGAGTAAAAGTACAGATTACTTACTGTAAAAATTACTCCATTACAAGTAACAAGTCACCAATTAAACAAAAATACTTGAGTCAAAGTAAGAGTATTCAATTTTAAAAGAACTTAAGTATTTTACTCGCACTGAATATAGGCAAAAAAAGAAATGTGAAACAAACTCTATTCATGAGGTCTTATTGCGCAGAATCACAATGTAACGAATAACGCTAATCAAAAAGAAGAGTCCATTCGAATGTAGTGGAGTGAAAAGTACAGATACTGAATCAGAAATGCAGTGGAGTAGAGAGTAAAAGTTTCTATTATTGGTACTCTGTACAAGTACAATGTAGCAAAAAACGTACTTAAGTAAAGTAACGAAGTCCATTTACTCAAGTACTTTACACCTCTGCTCTCTCCCCACATTATTAACTAACACACACATACACCAACAAACACTTTTATGTGTGTGTGTGTGTGTGTGTGTGTTTTTTGTCTTCTAGAGATTTGTGATCGAGGTGAAGACCAAAGGGAACAGCAGATACCTGATCTACAGACGCTATCGTCAGTTCTTCGCTTTGCACAAGAGTTTGGAGCTTAAATATTCCCTCCATCCTCAGTTGGGATACAGTACCTGCCAACTTCCTGTCTTGCCAGGTGTGTGACCAAGAATCTTTAGCATCGCTTTCATTAAATCGATGTAGACAGACAGATGGACAGACGTCATTTAATCATTGCACAATTTAGGAAACAAATTATGACCATGATCCAGATAAGTCTCAAAATACACGCAAATTTTGTTGTTCTAAAATTAACAGAAACTAAAACTTATTCCCTGTTTGCTTTAGTTTCCCATTCAGGACTATTATTTTGTTTTTAAACCTTTTTAAACTGCATTTAACTATTTATGATCTCATATTTGTCAAATATTCATATTTTTTAACAAATGTACATTTTTTTAACCTTTTGTTACGAACCATAGGATTTGTGTCCTATTTAATATAAACATTTATCTTCATTTTGTTTCACAACAGTGACAACAAAGATTGCCTTATCTTTAAGCGAACAAGTATTTGTTATCGTGGTTAAATATTTGTAAGGTCTTATAACAATTTGTAACAAAAATGTACATTGCTATATTAACAATACATATAATAATTGGTTGATTATTAAAAGTACAGTATATACACATTTATATATAATGTATTTATAGTGTACATCTATACAATGTGATACATCATTATTATTTATAGAAGATAAAGACTTTCTTTAAAGAAGATGCTTTTTTTTTATTATTAGTACCTTATACGTACAATACCTTGTAATTTGAAATATTGGACGTTTACCGATGATTGGTGTGTAGACAGAGTGGAAATGTAAATGCAATGTAAAGTGCTTTAAATTCTTTTGACAGACGTTTGCTCACTCTATAGTATGTATATAGAAATACGCATTTTGAAAAGGTTTATTGTATATAACGGTACATCACAACTTTATAGGCTTCCTTTTGGTTAATCGGTTATAAACTAATATGTTCCGAGAAATGGACATTTTTTAATTATGACATTTTTTGCCCCAGGAAAGGTATTAATAGGTAACAAAAAGGAAATAGCGGAGAGTCGGATCCCAGAACTCAACAGTTACATGAAGGTGAGACTGTGGGAAATACCAGTGTATTAGTAGAACCAGTGTATATTGCTTGAGCTCATGCACATGGGAATTGTCGTTTATTCCGACTTCTACTTTTAGTTTCATCGAGTTGTAAAAAACTTCCTCTTTTAAAGTCTTTTTTTGTATTATTGCACATCCTGAGTAACCGACAACTGAAGATACTGCACAATGACATTCACTTTGAGTTTTGTTTTATTTAAGCATCCAAAGTTCACAAATTGTAAAAACAATTCTAATTACAAGTCTATTTTTTTTTTAAGACTATTTCTGTGGTACAGTGGTCGGGAATTGAACTTGTGTCCAAGAGGTTGCAGGTTCGAATCCCCTTCCAACTTGTTCTACAACCGGGTGTGTGTGTTACTTCACAGGATGGTTAAATGCATAGCACTAAATTCCTTAATAATTCGAACAAAAGTGGGAAAAAAATACAAAGTTTCTTCCCTAAAACTCCCTAGCCAAACAACATATACAAACATATACAAAATGCATGGCAAAACAATAAGCTGAAAGCACTCAAACTCAAATTATTGTCAGTTTGAGTGCAAAAACCACCTTTTTGCATTTGCTCCTTTAAACATAAAACAGGATATTGCCATCACCTGAACATAATTAGGCCAAACCCATATCAATTAAGAAAAACAATTTTGCTTAATTGATTTGCTTAATTGATATGATAAATGCATAACATCACTCACTTTTTTTCTTTTTTAAGAGACTGCTTTGTCTGCCTACTTGGGTGCTCTTGGATGATTTGATACGGATGTTCTTCTACCAAAGTCTATCGGACAGTCAACAAGTCCCACGGGCTCTACGGCGTCTCCGGCCCCCAACCCGCAAAGTGTAGGTGCCTAAAACTCTACACAGAAATCCCGACTTACTCCACTCAAACGTGTGCTATTCTTCCTCTCTTCCAACCAGGAAAACCGTGAGACCTAAAACAGACCTTCTCTCCGCGCCTAGAGCAGAGGTACATTAGCGTTTCCTTGGAAACACTTTCAGCTACAACCTACACGCTACTCGATACACACCACGCAATACACACATCTTAAACTCCAGTGTTGAGAAACCACACAGAATTGTGACATTGGGTCAGGAGGTTATTAGATCACTCGAGTGAGAACTTTAGTTTTAAAACTGGAGTGAAAATTTTGTGGGTTGTTATATTGTGTAACACAATGACTAGTTTGTTGTATCGTGTTGAATATTCATCTTGACGTCCTGACAGTGAGTGTGAATTGTATTTTACATAAAAAACATTTTAAAATCATTTACCGTATTTACGCAAATATAAGCACCAGGAAACTTGCGGGGTGCTTATATTCGCCGATTTCAAATAAGCATGTATAATTTTTTCACATTTTAAGTGGGGAGTGTCCTGTTTCTTTCTTTAAGTAATATTTCTGGAGGCATATACGTTTTTATTAGCTCAATAACGGAAAAAAAGAAACATTACACACCGGCAGCCATAACAGTGACAAAACAAACTCTGGAAGAAGTAAGCTTAAACGAAATAGAACCATTATAAATACAACCAGAACCAAATAGTTTTTTAGAGAGAAAATTAATGTGATTTAGTGTTAGCCACATTTAGCCATATTTGTGTCTTAAATTTAAGGGTTCTTAAATTAGCATTCGGTTCTTTATAATTTATTTATTTTTGCTTAAAATAGTTAAAACTGTTTCATATATTAAAGCTAAAACGACAATGTCACGGGGCAATTGGTGTGTTTGTGTGTGTGTGAATGTTGTGTGTACTGTAAGGCGACCTTGAGTGTCTAGAAAGGCGGCATTAAATTAAACATTGAATGAATTATTATTATAATAATAATAATAATAATAATAATAATAATCATAATAATAATAATAATTATTATGTCTCTAATCACACTCAAAAAGTGAAACTGATATTACATGTATTCATTTATAAACATAATGTTATAGCTTTATAAATAATCATGTAGTTATAATAACAAAAGTCTCTAAGTATCTCAAAAAATTCGAATTGGAAACGGTTAGAAACGATTCATTGTTAAAACACCCGGAATCAGCTAGCTAACTCTGACTATTTAGGGTTACGTAGCTCAGTGTACAAGCATGAGGCGAAGGTACAAAAAAACTTTTAAAGTCAAGTAGAGTAAGCAAAGTATACAAACAAGAGGGATAACCGCACCACGGAGAGGATTGTGAAACAAAACTCATTCAAAAAACTGTGGGAGCTTCACTTTATTGGTGTTGAGAGTTTGAATCCTTGTTCGATGGGTATCACGACGTCCTTGGGTGCGGTTTAAGGCTGCCCACTGCTCCGGGTGTGTGTGTGTAACTTCACTGTACAGTTAAATGCAAATACAGATTTTATATATGATACAGATTTTCACTTTGACATATTGAAGAGTTAGGTTTCGCTGACGAAATGGGTATTTTAGACCTTTTATAATAGAATGACTTGGGTTAATGACTGACATCCTCATGTACCTAAGGGTCTTTGTCTCTCTAAAGTCAGGACCCCAGAGACCCAACTCTTAATATCCTGTCACGATCCCCCAGTTGAGACCAATTTGGGTCAGTCATTTACCTTTCTCCCGGTCTGTTTGGCCTGCCACGTGCTAATGAGCTAAATTTGGAAGGTCAATGGTTTGTTAATTGAATTGTTGCTCACCCTCTCCCCTGAGTGGTCCTATAATAAGACTTGCTCTTTGACTTCTTCATCCCTCGGCAAAATAAAATGAGAAAAATGTGTGCGACCCCTAAGCTGTGGGCATTTAACCTGTGTTGCTGATTGGTTGAACGTATATATTTTTTCACACGTTTGTGTAGGGCATGTAGTTTGGAACTCTACGTTTGACCTTTTTTTAGTCATTCTATCTCTGTTCTCGACCTACTTTAGTTCCCTCTTCCACTCCATTTTGAGCTCAGCTCAAGCCCTGAGGTTTTCATCTCACCTTAATTCAGAGTTTAAGCTAATTTTCCTCCAAACGTACCAAGTGTCTTCTTTTCATCTGGACACCTTCAGTCGTTTTCTTAATTCTAGCAAATTAAATGTGTTCTGTCTGTTTAAATATACATACACCTGTACCTATAGCAAAACTCAGTGGTGTAAGGTACTTGAGAAAGAAACTGATTTTGTTACGTTACTTAAGTGTTTTTAGGCTACTTGGT
Source organism: Paedocypris micromegethes (assembly GCA_028031935.1). Taxonomy (NCBI): domain Eukaryota; kingdom Metazoa; phylum Chordata; class Actinopteri; order Cypriniformes; genus Paedocypris; species Paedocypris micromegethes. The sequence continues at coordinate 3,016,572 of CM051507.1, forward strand.
ACTAGTATTGAGTATCAAAAACTTTTACTCTCTACTTGACTACTTTTGTGATTGAGTATGGGAAAAATGTTCGAATTCTTTTAAAATGGGATACTTTACGACTTTTACTCAAGTCATCTTGTAACTGATGGCTTGTAGCTTTTAATGGAGTCATTTTTACAGCAAGGTATTGGTACTTTTACTCAAGTATGGTTTTTAAATACTCCTTACACCTCTGGCAAAAATTGAGGACCATTGAAAACAATAAAAAAAAATTATGATATTTTAAAAAAGTCGCACGGTGCTCCGACTATGCTACGTAATGATCACAAAAGTCGCTAAAATAATTACCTCGTATCACACCGGAAAATTGAGTAAAGCTTTGGGCTTTGTATTTTATTTCCGCCTAGTTCCACATTCATAAATCCGGATTCAATTCCATTGTGGTCTAGCCTTAATAAAATACTGCAATAAAATATATTGAACTGGGGCAAGGTGCAACAACACTGTTTATACCGCGGTAAGATTGCTAAACAAAGACGCTCTTTTGTTTAATACTTTCTATGGATTTGTAGCATTGTCGTTTACTAATGACTATAAATACTAATATTAGTCAAATGTGGTAAAATTTGCTTCTAAAAATAGTATTTACGAAGAGCTTATTAACCTTTAAAAGTGTTTACTTTTGAGTTCAGGACGTCATTTGTCTTTAAAAGCTGCAAACAGATTTAACGCACCTGAACTTTGAACAATATATAGTGAACATTTTTTCAACTTTTGGTACCGAGTTCAGATGCTGCCCACAAGCGCACAAATATTCACACTTACACACACACACACACCACACACACACACACACACATACACACACACACACACACACACACACACACACACACACACACACACACAAACCAGCTGCCAAGATGTAATTAGCTTGTAACATCTAACATGTCTCACCTACTCACTCCTACTCATGCAAACAAACCGCGCGACCCACTGCTCAGCAGATTTACAACACACAAAGATTGTAAGCAGAGTGAAAACCGATGCCCACTCATGCTACGCACACGCACACACACACGCGCACTGCAGTTGTGTTGGGCTGCACACGCCGCACAGATGCGTGACTTTACTACCCGTATTTGTCATTTCTCTCTTTTGACACTCTTTTGTTATACTCTTTCCAGATATTTTTTTTTGTAATTATTTTATTTTTATACCTCCGTCCGAAAAATGTAAACGTAAAATAAACGTTTTAACTTTTCCTCCATCGCCACATTTTTTACATTTTTATTTCTAGCTTTTCCGCTTTACTCCATTATCAGAATTATATATATTTTATAATAAAATAATTTCTTACAGAATTGTAAAAAAAATTTTTTGTACCAAATTACATTCTGGTATCTACACACACACATGCATCAGCATTTGACATTATTTTAATGTTTATATGTTTATATGTATACGTTTTTAAATATGCATATTCTGCACTCTTTGTATTGTTACTACGATATCTAGTAGTTACTAATAAATATATAGTAGTACTGTATCACTTTACTCTTTGTGTATCTTTACCTGTATGTTAGTAACTATGTATCTTTTCATAAATGTTTATAAGCAATTGTGTAAATACATTTTTATAACGTTACAATGTATTATGTTACAGTATACGTATTTTGTTGTAACATGTATAGGTACGTTTATATTTTTAAAACATTTACATAAAGTACAAAAAATGTCTTATAGCCAATAAGATTTTTCAGTAGTATTTTCGACGTTGTTAAGTATTTCTTTTGATAATTTTCCAGCATCTCGTGTGCATCATGCAGTCGAAAGTTTGTAAAGGAGTGGGTCTTACCTGCAGCTCTGGTCCACTCGGGATGCTGTATCTTCCCAGTCTCTCACTGCTGCGCACGTGTGTGTGTGTGTGTGTGTGTGTGTGTGTGTGTGTGTGGCAGGCAGTGTTTGACTTCAGCGCTAGTGGACACCTGGAGCTCACTCTGAAAGCTGGAGACGTGATCTTCCTCTTGAGGCGAGTCAACGCAGACTGGCTGGAGGTGAGAGGGATGGAGTGTGAGGAGGAAGACGGGTGGGAGAGAACAGAGGGAGGAGGATAATGTGCGTGAGAGAGAGAGAGAGAGAGAGAGAGAGAGAGAGGGAGAGAGAGTGAGTAGGGGTGAGTAAAAAAAACAACAAAAATGCTCCTGGCACGAGGATGAAGAAAGATTTTCTTAAGAGAGATGCAGGTATCAGTGCGTATTTTAATGTTTCTGGTGTTCCTTAGATTGCAGTTACTTGATTGATAAAAAGAGACAGAGAAAAGTGTCTCAGTGGGTCCTTACTGTATAGATAATAAAAATAGATTTAATGTACTACTTCGCAATTTTAGTATTCGTTTCTACCGATGGTGTTTTGTATTGTAAATTACAAACTTACATTAAAAATTAACTTTTTTGAAAAAAAAAAAAAAATTTCTGGACTGTATCGACAATGATAATCAACAATAATAAAAGCACTAATAAAATATTGAAAAATTGTATATTGTCAATAATGTATATCGTATGTATTTATTAAATAAATACTGAACATTTTTATTTAAGTGTACTTTTTAGATGGATGGTAGTTAGATGGATGGATGGATGGATGGATGGATGGATGGATGGATGGATGGATGGATGGATGGATAGATAGATAGATAGATAGATAGATAGATAGATAGATAGATAGATAGATAGATAGATAGATAGATAGATAGATAGATAGAAACAAAGAATGAAGATCTGTCCATTTTCTGGACAATATGGACCGCCAGTGATATAAACAATAATAATAGCCCTAATAATAAATAACTCATCTTGAAAATTGTATAAGGTCAATAATGCATATTATATGGATTTAATAAATACATACTGTAAATGTATTTAATACATCTACTTTTATTGTACTTCTAGCTATTATTATTATTATTTACCGTGTTCGTTTTTCCAGGGCAGTGTAGGAGACAGAACGGGAATATTTCCTGAATCCTTTGTGAAGATCATCAAAGCTCTTCCTCAGAGTGAGCCTGATGAAGAAGGCAAGAGAGCGGGTACCTACAGCTGCCTGCGCTGCTACCTGCTGCAGCCAGAGGGCATCACCACCAGGTCAGAGCCGTCATAACCCTATTATTATCAGCATTAATGACCTCATGATATGAAGCGCTGGTGACACCGACTACAGGTCCCATGATGCAGTGCTCCAGGTGCCTTGCCTTATTGTAAATGATGATTGTATAATTTGTAACAGTTACTTAAAGGCATATTTTATAGTATTTTTTGCTGCATGTTCACAGTAATAACCTATTTTTTTTTATAACTGTATACATGTATTTTCATGGAGGTCAAAATATTTAATGTTATTTAAAGTTGATTTTTTTTTTTTTTTTTTTTTTTTTTGGAAAAATTGTCCCAATCCTTTTAATCCATATCTAAGGTCAAGTTTGTTTTTATTTATTTTTTTATTAATTGATTGATCGATTGATCCATTCATTTATTTGTTGATTGATTGATTGACCTAACTATGTACTTATTTATGTATTTATGTAGTGCTATTGTTTATTTTATTTTATTTAGATTTTGTTTATACAGTGGTACCCCGACCAATCGAAATTATCTCGTTCCGATAGTTTTGTTTGGTGAAAAATTATTTTTTTGTTCGTTCGTTTTTTTTTTTACATGTCTGGACTCTCTCATCTCCCTGCATGATAACGGTAAGAAAAAGCCGCGCTCCTTTTGTATTGTGAAAATATTTCGAAAACCGGGATGAAATTTTGCGTTTGCACATTTCGATACTCGGAATTTTCATTATCTAGGGGTACCACTGTTATTTAGTTAAAAAAAAACATTTGGATTTAGTTTTATTAATTGTAGTTTCTGTGCTTTGAGCTTCCTTAGATTAGACGTTCTAGAATCCTCTCTGCACTTTCACCGTTGCAGGGACGTTTGTGTGGAGGAAGATCTCTCGGTTCAGCCGTCGTACCAGGATCTGCTCGCACGAATGAGGTGAAACGTTTATTCAGAAGACATTTATCGCTTTGTTTTACTGTAATATTTCAGGACCGCGTTGAGCAAGATTAGTGTATAATCCAATCCTAATTTGCATATGATGTATTATGCATTGTTTATTCGAATCCAGGTGGAATTGATTTGCACAAGCAATATCAGATTATCGACACCTGTGGCGCTAATCCCGGGGGGGTCGTGACCTCTAGCCTGTCTGTGTGTTTCAGAGACGTCTTTCACGTGGACGACGTGGCGTTAAACTATCGTGACTTTGAAGGCGATCTGATACGCATAATGGACGATGAGGACGTGGCACTCATGCTTCGTGAGAGCGATCACACAAGGTCAAAGGTCGAAAGGCCACTTAATCAGTTTCCTTGGGAACTGCTGGTCACTCATGCCGGCGATCTGTCCGTCTACGACACAGAGCATTGATCTGGAGGTTTTATAACACTTTTTAGAAATTTTTTAAAAACACACAAAAACTTAAAAAAAACCCCACAATACTAGAATGCCTTTTTTTTCCCGCTGGTTTACGCTGGAATTGGCAACGCTGATTCTGTTTGGTGCAAAGGAATGAAGACTATAATGTTAAAATATTAATAAAATACATACTGGATAAAAAAAGAACATACATATATACAATATATCAAAATATATTGCAAAATGTAGATATTAATGTGTTAATTTATTTGCACATGTTATGGAAAGGGACGGTACAGTTGCAGGGTTTGTTCTAGATTTAATTGTAATGTTTAATTTAAATACTCACACACACGCACACACACATACGCAAATTATTCTGTGTTTAATTGCCTCGGCTGGATATGTTTTCCTGCACTGTTTTGTTGCTGTTGCTTTTGAGGCTTGTGATAGGATAAACATGCTCATATATATGTAAATTATCTTTGGGGAGATAAACAAGATTTATATTGATAGTGCGCCCACGTTTACATCCCTGACATGCCAATGTGCCATTCACATTTCACTTTTACCACAAGAACAAAAGGAGATTGGGTATCTCATATAAAATAATATAATTCATATCATATATTTATACTGTAGTACCTACACACACACACACACACACACACACGCATATATACAGTATAATGATTCTAAACTCATACATATATGGACTTATTTCCAAAAATGGTCAATTTGTTTCAACCAATACTCTTGTTTTTTGCGGCTCTACTCCTCACCATGTTAATAAACACAATGTTTAGCTCATTAATATTCATTATCATTACTGTACTCCGTGACAGACTGGAAAATACAGATGGAGCTAATCTGCCCCGGCACATCACCAAAGCCCTGTTCTCTCTGTGTGAGTGTATGTTTTAATAACTCATAAATGTGTGTGTGTGTGTGTGTGTGTGTGTGTGTGTGTGCGCAAATCGTTTTTGGTTTATTCAGCTCTGAAATATTTATGGACATTTACTATATATACATGAAACTACAGCATGTTAAAAATGAATAATTAAAATAACATTTAAAATATATATATTTTGTGATATATTTTGATTTTGGCTGCCATGATGATTTATTGATAATAAGTGTTCCCAAATAAATTCTTGACATTCATTCCGACCAGCATGTTGATTTTAATGAAATAGTAATGTAAATACTTGCATAAGGCACTTTGAAATCACAAAACACACACACACACACACACACACACACACACACACACACACACACACACACACACGTTTCAATTACAGTGAGGTTCAATTTGTCATTAAGTGCATTTCAAATCACATTATAAACAAATGGTAATTTGTCCTTGAAATGTTGCTTGCTATAATTTCTTAATAATTTCTGAATTTCTTAATTAATTTATTAAAAGATATATTTTTCTTTTGCTTGTAAAATAGTTGTAATGAGTGGTTAACCATAAATGCGAAAATCGGATCGAAAATAATTTCTAGCCACCACCTTGTCTTACATTTAATGACCACCAGAGGGCAACGTAGTATTGCATTTGTAATATACAACACTAGTAAGTTTGAGTGAACGTTACCGAGACAGCGGTTCATGTTTGGATTGTTTTCTGAAATGGAAAATACGTTGTTGTTAAAAATATGGTTTTTGTTGTTTAGTATTGTGATTTGTTTGTTTGATAACAACAGATTCAACGTCTATTACCCTTGATTAATGTGCACGATCTTGTTTGGAATTTTTAAACTCATTAAAATATACCGCATTTCTATTTTATAGTAATTAATAATGAATAAGTGATTTTCTAGGATGGTCCTCACAATATTCTTCATCTCCATCTTCATCTCATTCACTTTCTGACCCGTTTTAGTTCGACCCTCGTAACTTCCTCTTTAGCACCATCGCTTCTTCTCTAATGCGTTTCATTCTCTGTTCGTTCCTGTCACGTGCTCGTGGTCCAGTTCATGTGGGTTTCTGTTTTGATCTTGTTCCTCAGATGTTTGATCCTCATCAAGTTTACAGAAGCATCTCTCTCTCTCTCTCTCTCTCTCTCTCTCTCTCTCTCTCTCTCTCTCTCTCTCTCTCTCTCTCTGTATATCTCTTTATCTCTCTCTCTTTTATCTCTCTCTCTTTGTATCTCTCTCTCTCTCGCTTTTTCTCTCTCTATTTGTCTGTCTCTGTCTCTCGCTCTCTATCTCTCTTTGTCTATCTCTCTCTTTTTCTTTTTTCTCTTTCTTTTTTTCTCTTTCTCTCTTTCTGTCTCTCTCTCTTTCTTTCTCTCTCTTTGTCTATCTCTCTCTCTTTCTCTCTCTCTCTCTGTCTATCTCTGTCTATCTCTTTCTCTCTTTGTGTATCTCTCTCTGTCTCTCTTTCCCTCTCTTGCTCTATCATCACTTTTACCCCTCACTCCTCACTCCCTTTATCATCCTCTCTCTCTCTCACTCTCTCGCTGTCCTTTGCTTTCTTTCTCTCGCTCTCTCTCTCTCAACTTGAACTTGAACTCTCCCTTTCTTTCTTTCTTTCTTTCTTTCTTTCTTTCTTTCTTTCTTTCTTTCGTTCTCTGTCTTTCTTTCTCTCTCACTTTGTTTATTCTTTGAATCGCTCCCTCTCTCTCGCTATTATACGTATATTATCTAGGTCCCTAAAGAGCACAATTTTAATATGGTTCACCATATTGACAATCTCACTCACATTACTGTACTTTATTATCATACCTTCTACCTCTGTCTTCTCGAAATTCAGTTTTGATTACAACTGACTGACTGTCAGTAATTTTAATTTACCCTCACGTCCCAAATCTCTCGTCTGACCTTTAGGAACTGGAATGGCACAGACCGACTATTCCCTGAATTCCAGTGAGTGGTCAGGGAGACGTCGTGTGGAGAGTAAACTAGTCTTAGCTAGTCTTCATAACCTTCACCCTCACTTGGATTCCTTTTGTCATTGTGGCAAGAAACCAGTGGTGTATATACTTGAGTAAATGGACTTCAATACTTTACTGAAGTGTTTTTGGCTACTTTGTACTTGCATCAAAAATATAAGCAACGTTAACACACTACTTGACTATATTTGTGATCTTGATAATCTTAAACACCCACAAATAATGGACAAAATGCAACAATGCTCTATTTTTACATTTTCAGGCAGTGGCTTTGAGGCAGTACTTTACTTACTTTACTTTACTGACATTTAGCAGACGCTTTTATTCAAAGCGACTTACATTTCATTACAATTTTTACAAACAGTAGTAACTGTGACAACTTGAACTTGACAAGTCGACATCTTTTTCTACCGCGGTTAAATTATTTTGCGGTTGAAGTGATCCATCTGCAGGATGCTGAAGGTACTGGATGCTATTTATCAGCTAGTTGCGTTTTTTTGCACATTTAGGTTTGACTGGGAACGACTTTTTGTTCTTTTTCTCTGTTTTGTTCTGCCATTTTGAAACTTTGAGGTGTTCAATTTCATTTCTATATTCGGAAATAACACCTCATAAATAAAAGGCTTTTTTGTTTTTCCACATTTCTTGGTTTTTGAGCCCAAGCTCAAAGCTCAGCACAAGCAAAATACTCAAGTAGTTTTAAAATGTACTCAAGCCTTCTTGGAATTGGAGACTTGTAATAGAGTAGATTTTTACAGTAAGGTGTCCGTACTTTTACTCAAGTATGTTTTTCAGCTACTCTTCACTCCTAACCGGGCCCTCCTGCTGTCTTTAGCTAAATTTAAGGCTAGACGTGCGGTCCAGCAGTGCCGGAACTAAAGTTAGAGAGCGTGCAGTATTCATGAGCGCTTGCTTTCCATCACGCTGATGGACTACAGCTCTTTATATAGCCGCGGAGCAACTTCTGAGACTTCTGACATCTGAGTTACGATTATTTATCACGGAAACGGGTTCAGAGACACGAGACGACTCCGTGATCCCTGGTTTTTTGGGGATCTGGCATCCGAAGCTTCCATTAGGGACTAATAATGAGAGAATAACTTGTGATTGCGTAAAGTGCTTTTAGAACAATACTGTTTGGTTGCTAGGCAGTTTTCCACGTTCGTCTGAGCGAAGCAACTTTCAGATTCCCGAAATGGTCCGGATTGTTACACAACGGATAGTTCGGTTCCTCTATATTTGAGCTAACGTGTCCTGCGTGAGGTTTACTGTGGAAAAAAAAACGAGATAATAAAGTGAAATTAGGAAAAGACGCCACCAGATGCATTACTGCAAGCCTTCCAAGAAGATAATAGCAGTAACGCTACTCAGAAGAGAGAAATCAGAGGCTTATGTCAGGCCAGAGATTTATATCTATTAAAACGAGGAGAGAGAGAGAGAGAGAGAGAGAGAGAGAGAGAGAGATAGAGAGAGATAGAGAAAATGTTAGAGAGAGAGATAGATAGATAGATAGATAGATAGATAGATAGATAGATAGATAGATAGATAGATAGATAGATAGATAGATAGATAGATAGATAGATAGATAGATAAAGAAAGAAAGAAAAAATTAGAGGAAGAAAGAAGGAACAAACGAAAAAAAGAAGAAACAAAAGGAAGAAAGATATACAGATAGATAGATGGATGGATGGATGGATGGATGGATAGATAGATGGATAGATAGAAAGAGAGAATACAGAGAAAAGAATAAACGAAGAGGGAGAAAGAAAGGAAAAAAAAGAAAGAACTAGAAAAATTAGAGAAGAAACTAGATTGAAATAAATGAAGAGATGGAAATTTGCTACACTACTATACACAGCATTATACTCTACACTACATTGTACTATACTTTATACTACACTATAATATAGATACAGCACAATGTTACACTATTTACTACATACTATACTATACTGTATACTGCACTACACTATACACTAAATTGTACTTTACTACATGCACCACTACACTATACTATATACTACACTCTGCTATACACAGCACTTTACTACATAATACCATATACTACACTTTACTATACTATTACTGCTCATTAGTATTATGACATTTCTATGTTAAAATGGAAAATGTTGAAAATATTCTTATTATTATTCTAAGGTTGAGAATAGACTACAGAAATGTAGTTATGAAAAGCATATACAATTATATAATTTTTAAATCACACAACAATAAGTGCAATTATAGAGGAATGAGCGTTTCCCACGTGTACAGGGGAATTCAGATCCACACACCGAGACAATACTGGAATGTGAGGAACGCAGCTCGCACTTCCTGTGTTTTGGTGTTGTCGCTAGGTGCCGTTTCCTGTCCGAGAAGCGGGAAGCACTGGACCCAGACACAAGCTACCTGTGTACACACACACACACACACACACACTCGGCTTTATGATGTGTTGCACCATTGTTTCCGTCACATGCTCTGCCGTCATCTCTGTTTTTCTTGTTGTTGGGTTACGTGCCGTGTTTTCTCCGGCTCTAAGTTCCCCAAACATCTCTTCACACATCCTTTCTGCTCACCCAGCAAAGCACTTGAGTAAACATTTTTGGAGTTTTTGTAAATGTTGCGAATATTGTACTTTTTTTACTATATTAGTATTTTTGGCTACTTTGTGCTTGTACTGAGTATTAAAAATATAAGCAACTTTTAAATTCACGCAGTCGCAGTAAATTCGCGCAATCAATAATAATAGAAGTACAAAAATTATGCTCAGTGTATCAATATCTAAAACTTTTTTTTCAGTTTCTTTACGCGTCCGTCGTACTTTTTTTTTTTTTTTTGAAGAATCAATTGGATTATACATTGTTTTGTACATTTACAAAATGTACAAAAAATTCCTAAAGTTTAGTCAAGTACTTTACACCTCTGCGCAGGACAAACCTGCTCATGCTGGAGGGAATTGTAAATGAATATGCTTTCAGGAGCTTTGCAAGTTCCTGTTTTTCTGTAGATGTTGTTAACGTGTGTGTGTGTGTGTGTGTGTGTGTGTGTGTGTGTGTGTCAGACGAGAGTGTTGAACAGTGGCATCTGTGCTCTTGCGCAACTCACCTCCAGCAGCAAGCACAGTTTGTTAAAAATAGAACAAGTTCAAATTCATTTATTTTTAAAGTACTTTCAGAGTCATAATCTAAGGCATCATTAATAGACCTAAACACACACTCTCTCTCTCTCTCTCTCTCTTTCTCTCTCACACACACACACACACACACACGCACACAGTTGAAGACAAAAATACTAGCCATTAAACTTTAGTAAGCGCCACAGATTGAATCTGGTCTTTGTGCAGGCCAGTCAAGGACACTATCTCTGGAGGTCTTTCTTCATCATAAGTGAGGTAACTTTTGGATTGGACAAACTATACAACCAAACCAAGATGTTGTCTTTCAGAATCTTCTTTATAGTCCTTCATTTTCAAGGCTCATGAGAATCCGAGTGCCAAACACACTGAAACAGCCCCACAGCATTACTCTACCACCACCATGTTTCACTGTTTCAACTGTGTTTTTGCAGTTTAAGCCTCTTTCTTTTCCAAATATAATGTTCGAAAATGTCCAAATGACCAAATGTTGTCGTTAGCAAACTTCATTCTAGCTTGTTGATATCTCTTTCTCAGGAATTGAGTCTTTCTTGGTCAGCAATTTTGCAATTAATTCCTGTGCAAGATGTGAATCAGTGTAAAGTGGTGTAAAGTACTTGAGTAAAAAACGTCTTTTTTTTATTATTTTGTACTTGTATCTAAGCAACTTTTAATCTCTACTTGACTACGTTTTTGATTGAGTATTTGTACTCTTTACTCCACTACTCATTACAATGTGATTGTGCGCGACAAGTCTGCATCTTTTTCTATCGTGGTTAATTTCTTAGGCGGACATATCGCCATCTGCAGGATGATGAAGGTACTGGATGCTATTTATGAGCTAAATCACGTGAATTAGTGGTTGCACTTTTTTGCACATTTGTGTTTCACTGAGACTGACTTTTTGTTCTTTTTTTTAATCTATTTTGTTTTGCTTTTTTGAAACATTGAGGTGTTAAATTTCACTTTTATACTGGGAAATAAAACCTCATAAATAGTCTTAAATCGTTTTTTTTTTTTTTTGGTTTGGTTTTTTTGAGCCTACATTCAGTACCCGTGTAAATACTGAAGTTCTTTTCAAATTGGATACTTTACGACTTTTACCCAAGTCTTGTTGGAATTGATAACTTGTAATGGAGTAATTTTCACAGCAAGGTATTTGTACTTTTACTCAAGTATCATTTTCAGGTACTCCTGGTTTTAGGTCAAAATGGGCCAGAGCTGAGGTTACTAATGTAAACCCTATTGTAGGGGGGTTTATATAGGATATTTAAAAGATATTTTAAAAGTTAGTATGGTTGGACCCCACTAAGACACTAAATGCAAGTGTGTGTGTGTGTGTGTGTGTGTGTGTGTGTGTGTGTGAGGTGATTTTTATGCTTAGTGAGCTGATCTGATATTACCTTCTCTCTGTCTGGCCAAACATTCGTCTGTCTGACGTGACATAACAGAGACTTTATTAGTCAGCGAGACTGGACTGAGTCACTGGTTTGTGAACATCAGAGCGACGATGTCTGGCATACGCAGACGTCCTGCAAACACGTCCAGCTTCCTGAGAGGTCACGGAGTGCACGTCTGCATCAGCGCGAGGAATTCTCTCCGCACAACACGGTTAGGGTGAATCACGGGCGAAAGTTTGGCGCAAACAGGAAGTGGCGATGACAGCGCGGGATTGATCGCTGTTGTGTGAAGTGCTTCGTGCCATAGAATGAAAGAGAAACTCGAGAAAGACGGGGAGTGTGAGAGAAGGTCAGAGGTCAAGCATCCAATTAAGTCTCCCAGTGCTGACATCGTTGGAATAAGCGCTGTTAGCTGTCGTGCTAACCTGTTTCGCGCAGGCGTCTCTATGGCAACGCTCCTGTTGATAAAACTACTCAAGCGGTGAAGGCGACGGCTTTTTTCTGTCAAATTCTTTTGAGATGTTATGTTTTTGTTTTGCTTTTTGTTCACATTGAGAAGGCCGTTGCTAGCGTCGGTGCTAAATCTCCCTCGAATTTCAATTCAGTCATAGATGTTTTTTGTCTTTTTAATTTATGTTTATTATCTTTTTTTTGTGGATTTGCTATACATTCAAAATTAGATTTTCTGCTTTCAGTTCACAAACAATACATTTTGGGCAAAATTGCATTTTATGATACAAAATGACATAAAATGTTAAATTTATTACAATTGTAAATCGGATATTCATTCACAAGGACGGATATTTTTTTTTTTTTTTGATCAAAATTTGAATCATTCGTTATATTTGGTTTATTTAATAAAGTTTAATGAACGGGAAACAGAAGATTTGGAGATTTTCTCACACACACCACACACACACACACCACACACACACACACACACACACCACACACACACACTCTCTCTCTCTCTCTCTCTCTCTCTCTCTCTCTCTTAATGCAAACATACACCAAAATTTTATTAGTGGACATTTTTAAAGACAAATATTAGAATGGAGTTAAAATACACCATCAACCAAATAACCCTAACCTTTTTTAATAACGTATAAATCAGCCCATTTTTGCACCAGTATTTCAGTATAAGGTCTCGTTGATGCTAAATCATTTGGCTCCAGTGTTCACTGCTGACAAATAATCAGTATTTGTGTGTCAGCAGTGAACACTGGAGCCAAATGATTTAGCATCAACGAGACCTTCGTCCTCCACGGAGGGGTTTTGCTTTAAAAACAGCATTGGAGAAATTCTGAAACCATTGGAGACAGATAACTTTGACACGTAGATAGAAAGCACGAATAAAATAAAGTTATATAAATAGTTGAAAGTACGCTAGCATGGGCCTTGTGAAACCAGTAGAGATGTAAAGTACTTGAGTAAATGGGCTTTGTTATTTTCCCTCTTGAGTTACTAAATATTTTGGCTACTTTGTACCTGTACCGAGTATCAAAAATACAGGCAACTTTTACTCTCTACTTGACTACATTTGTGATTGAGTATCTGTACTCTTTACTACATCTGAATGTACACTTACCATTACTTGTTACATTGTGATGCGACAAGTCGGCATCTTTAATTTTTTGGGTGGATGAGGTGATATCGTCATCTGCAGGATGTTGAAGGTGCTGGATGATATTTATCAGCTAAATCACATGAATTAGCGGTTTCAGTTTTTTGCACATTTGAGCTTGATTTTTTTTTTTAAACTACGCATTTTGTTCTGCCATTTTGAAACAACGAGGTGAAATTTCATTTTTATATTAGGAAATAAAACTATTTCACATACATTCAGTAAAATACGCAAGTTCTTTTAAAAACGGATACTTTTACACAATTGATGACTTTTGAGTCATTTTTACAGTAAGGTGTCCGTACTTTACTCTTTACATCTCTGGAAACCTGCCTAAGTTTTCCGAAGATCAGATCTTCAGTGCTGCTTAGAAAAATAAAATCACTGAATACAAATAACAAATAACTTGAAACCTTCAGCGTCCAGCAACCTTGGAGAATGCATTATTCTCTATTATTTATGACTGGATGTTCCTACCGCATGTCTGTTGTGCGCGCCTGTCCCTTTAAGAGTGTGTCCTGACACCCAGCTGCTAAATCTGGCAGAGGTGTGTGTGGCCCTGCGTGATCTGGTGGCCATTATGACACATGAACATCAGGCCTTATACCAGCCGGACATTATCAGCCCGATCGGCCAAGACATACACAGCGCTCTGTATAACCAACACTTGCATGTATATAATAATAAAATACGGCCTTTTTCCTGCCAAAACACACCTCGAGTGATCCAGCAGCTCTGAAATGAAGGACAGCGGTGTTATGTTTCTCAGCCAGATATTACTCTTAAAAAATATTTACTCTTAAGATATTTTTTTCTATTTATTGTATTCCACAGAATGCATCTATTTAACGTGTGTGTTTATGTAGTAAGACAAGAATGGACGTATAAACAATATGGGCAACGTGACCGTCTTTTGTTATTAACATCTTCTTTTTCCCTAATTTTTGAACACAGTTAAATTATTTTATCCCTGTTTTCCTTTTTAAAGACAATTTTTCCCCCACCTAATTTGCATAACGACTTTGCCTTGGTCTCGAACTAAGAAAAGCGCTATATAAATAAACTTGAACTTGAAATTGAATTTTAATTTACCATAAAACCTCTAGTAGAGGGCCATCATGACGGAAGAGTTGAATTGAATTGAATTGAAAAATCCTTTATTAGTCCCACAGCGGGGAAATTTCACGTCACAACAGCAAAAACAAATCCAAGCAAATAAATAAACAAACATCACCATAACGCACTGCACACATCATAATAGACAAACAAACAAACACAGACCATAAATGAACCTGCCCGTCATAAGCATAGTTGAAAACTAGAACGCCATAGCCTTCTATTAGAGGTTTTACGGTAATTCTATACTATTTAACTCTCTTATGTTCGGGCCATGTTGACCCGTTTTCCAAGTTTAAAAATGTTTTAAAATTACTTTACAGTATTTGTCCACTTTGAAACGTCTCCAGCTTGGCTAATTTGGTGTAATTATCATGGAAAAAACATAATGATTCAGTTGACATTTTTGTAACACCACGCTACATGTTTAAAATACAAAGATACTGTTCGGGTAAAATTGACCTGTGTTAAAAGTTTAAAAATAAAATAAAACGATTAAAAGTATTTTTTCAGTTTGAAACTTCTCCTGCTTGTCTTAGATAGTGTAATCTACATATAAACAAAAAAATGGTTCAGTTGGCATATTTGTAACGCACGCTACATGTTTTTGTTATAATGATAACGTTCGTGCCTTCAGACAAAAATGGAAGCTAAAAAGAGTCCGAAAGATCAAATACTATTTACGTTTTTGCAACAATAAGACATAATGCACCGTCTCAGACTCACTCTCTCTCACACACACACACACACACACACACACACGCGCACTATTTTGGGGTTTCTGACACTTAAAAAAGGCCTTGGGTCAAATTGGCCCGCGAACATTATTGATGTTCCTCTGAAACTAACATAATAGGAGGGTTAATGTATACACTGATTTGACTTTCATCAGAAGTGCTTTATGTTCACATTTTTGTGACAGTCTATGAATTACAAAAAAACGGTTAAGAAAAAAAGCAGAAGTGGCCAGAAAACCGCTAAATCAGCCTCTTTGATCAATTTCATCAGAAAAACAGTTTCCGGCTCTCAGAGAAACCAATCTGACTGATCTCCATTTACTTAGAAAACCAGAAAAAAAAACAGAAACTGCCTGAAAACCACTAAACCACCCACTATGATCGGAACAACAGTTACCGGCTTTCGCAGGAAGTAATCTGACTGATCTGGAATCAATGCAAAATAATCATAATAAATTCATCCTCTCACACGCTTTCCGGGTTGAAAGTATGTGTGTACTCATAATACATGTGTAGCTCATGGGGACATTTTCTTGCTTGATTTAGTACGTCTCATGCAATTTTGACAAAAACGGGCGTGGCCGCTTGATCAGGGTGAAAAATCGTTTTTAGGACCTGTTGCGTCCTGATTAACTGGTCTGGACTGTCTTAAATTGTAATATATATAGTAATGAGTACATTTCTTATACTGTATAGGATGAAAAAAAAAAAAAAAGCAAGGATGACCGGGGCGGGGGAGATTGTGCCAGATGGAGTCCAAGTGTGAGTGGGTTCAGACAGGGTGTGCCAGGGTTCAGCCGGAGCGCTCGCATCACACCAACACACCAAAAACACACACACACACACACCTACAGCCTGAGACACTAGTCATCACCTTAGTTTCAACTTTGTTCCCCGGGTTACGTGAGCTGACCTTTAAACGACTTTTCAAGTGGGATTCGATTCAGGACTTTGTATTTTTTGAAAGATTGCACTTTTTGCATAGACAGTATGTGCAAAACTGCAAGCTTTCAAAAAGTACAAATCCTGAATCAAATCCCACTTAAAAAGTCTTTTTTTTAATGTTTACGCTAATTTACATTTTACACTTCAATTTTTAATATTACAAGCTCCAGTAATTTAATCACGATTAATTTGGTTGACGAAGTGAAATTAATTTGTTTTAAAAATGAATCATTTGACAGACCTTTAATACGTATTTATATATATATATTTATATATATATATGATTCAAAGTCATTTTGGAACTTCTCTAGTCCCATGCAGTGGTGTAAAGTACTTGAGTAATCAGACTTTGTAACTTGACTATTTTTTTGATTCTACTAAATCTCTAGTAGATTTACAATTTTACTACTTAACTACATTTGTGATTGATTATTTGTACTCTTTAGAAGGTACTGGATGATATTTTTGTTCTTTTGTTAATATATTTTGTTCAGCCATTTCGAAACATTGATGTTAAATTAAATTTCTATATTAGGAAATAAAACCTCATAAATAAAGAGTTTCTTGTTCTTCACATGTCAGTGTTTTTTTTTTACCTTAAAACTCAGTAGAGGTAAAATACCCAAGTTCTTTTAAAATTGGATACTTGTTAGACTTTTACTCAAGTCTTCATGGAATTGGTGACTTGTAATGGAGTAATTTTTACAATAAGGTGTACATACTATCTCTCAAGTGTGACGTTCAGATACTCTTTTTCTTTAATGATACTTTTTACACCTCTAGTCCCATATCAACCTGTGTGCAACTATTTACTGGGTCCATATTTTAAAGACACGGAGCACTTACCTCCCACCTCGAGGTCACGGAGAACTTGTGAATTGATTTACCACTTCAAAATCCCTTACACAGCTTCACTCCCCAAACGTCATCTTTCTTCGCCTCGTCTGCTCTCTATCAAACTCTCCTACGTGTGTGTTCATCTCCTCGTGGCCTGACGTATCGTATCAGTTACACCACAGATCTTCTTCTGGTCCAGGGCGGGTCAATCGCTGCTACTATGGCAACCGTGAGTAACCACTACGACCCGTTACCTTCACAAACACAAATCACCAGTGAAACGTGAGCCACAAGTTCTTCAGGTTCAGCCGTGCAGCTTTTCTGAGGTTTAAAATCACTCTGCTCTTATTATTTTTATGACATGATTGATTTACATTCCATAACTCTTTTTAGTTGTCCAGATTATGTACCGCTCTTTTGATTTTAAATTTTTGAACAATTCAAATTTTTGTTTGTTTTATTTTGTTTGTAACTTTGTGTGTTTGTGTGTTTCAACTTAAATGTAATGTATTTCTGCAAATTAATGTAATTCTTGTCACTAACTTTTTGTCAGTTTCACTTTGTCTTCTCTCGCAGAACTGAAAAATTCTCCTTTGTGGAATTATTTCCAACAAATATCAGACTTTTAGTAAAGAATTCAGAGCGTCGTGCTATCTCACAAATTCACATTAACACTTTGTGGAATTTTATCCAACAAAAACGAACATTTTTGATTAGGAATTTTACTCTTAATGTCGTTTCTCACAAATTCACCTTAACATTTTGTCAAATTTTCTACATATATCGCTATTATTGTTGGAAATTCTCACAATTTAACCCTATTTAGCACTTTGTAGAATTATTTTCTAAAAATATTGATTTTTTTCCTTATCTCTCACAAATTCACCTTGTTTAACACTTTTTAAAATTATTTTCAATAAATATCAGACTTTTAGTAAAGAATTCACAGCTTCACTACTTTGTTTAACGCTTTCAAGATTTATTTTCTACGATAAAATTCTACGATTTTTAGTTAGCAAATTTCAGATTCGGATCATCTTCCCTCAAAAATGTAAATTGTTTAAAACTTAAACAATTTTGTTTAAAACTTAGGTAATTTTCTACAATTTTCTACAAATATCTTATTGTCTGTACACTAAGTTCTCCATCTCTCTCATACACTTTAATTATTTATGGCAAGGTATTATATAAATGCTTTTTTTGTACATATTGTAAAAAAGGCTGCAAAAGAGCTTTCGCATTGTAAAAACGAAAAAAAAAAAAAAACCCCAAATGAAACAAAAGCAGCTTTGGACACTTTGTATTTATAAAACTAAAACAGCATCATAACATTAACAATCTCTGTCATCAAATCAATGTTTGCCATGGAAGGAGACAAATTGCATCTACCTTTTATAAATAAGTTACAAAATAAAAAAAGCCAGAAAAGAAAAGCATAATTTACAAACACTTTTTACACATGTTCAGAACATTCCGGAAGCCGCTCAGACTGAAGCAACAGGATTTCAGTTTAAAAAGTTTCATCTGATTATTATAATAATTATTAATCTCTGCAAGTAAAAAAAACTGACGTTAATGACGCATTGAAGTATCTACAAAGATGCAATAAAGTGCAATGGACTGTCTGATGCCTCCAGTGTCTGATCTTCCAGTGTTTAGCACTTGTTAAACGTTGCGGATGAGACTAAGATGCTCTCCTACATAAAAGTTACGTGTTAGCATGTAGCGTAGCGGCGTCTGACGGATCGTTTGACCATCACTGAAGTCCACAATGTCCATGGCACTGGTAAACAGACCAATGATTCCACATGGTTCTGGTTGGTAAGTGCACGAGTCTCACATTATATAAAACGCAGGAAAAAATGCTTATTTTTGACAGTCATGCTTCATATATTCAGTAGTTCAGCTCTTTCATTTCCAAAAAAAAACGGTTCTAGGATTTTTTCCAGCTGTGGTTTGAACACAGAATAATTCCAACTCATCTTCACAACGTCTTCATCATTCAATAGGTTGGAAACTACATTCTCCAGGCATAGTTTCCTCCAGTTTAGTCCAGGAAAAAACGAACGAGACTGTACAACAAGTCTCTCCGTTCCACGGGCTTTGTTTGCATCCATGTGGAATTCCTTTCAAGTCTGGATTTATAGGATATCCTATGGGTGCGACCAGCCCACGTAGAGACCCACAAAATCGACACACAACGACTGCAATGGCTGATGGGAATTGTAGTAAATGGTAGCTTATTTGGCAAACATTTCCAGTTATTATGAAAAGATTCCCAGTGTTCCTGCTAAATCCACCGTTTAATCCCAGATTCCCAGTTTTCTTCATGACATTACCCTGTTATGGGAAGGAGATTAAAAATAAATTAGTAATCTACACATTTTCCACATTAATTCATCTTAATTTCTGCAGCACAAATAAAAGGGGGATAAAAAATAGATTAGTACGTATTCCTCAATAATTCGGTGTTACTTTCTACGGCACAAAAAAGCAGATAAAAAATAGATTAGTAATTAATACATATTCCCCAACAATTCGGTTTTAATTTCTATGGCAAAAAAAAGCAGATGGAAAAAATGGATTACTGATCTATGTTTGTTCCACAACAATTCGGTTTTAATTTTTACAGCAAAAAAATAAGGTTAAAAAAGAACAAGATAAAAAAAAAGATTATTAAACGATACATATTTAATGGTAATTTGGTTCCAATTTCTATGGCACAAAGAAAAAGCTGATGAAAAAAATGGACTGGTAATCTATATTTGTTCCGCATTTATTTATTTATTTATTTATTTTTAAGTAGATTTACAAAATGGATTAGTACTCTATACGTATTTCATAACAATTTGATTTTCATTTCTCTGGCACAAAAAAAGCCACACAAAAAAAATACATTAGTAATCAATAATTATTCTATAATAATCAAGATAATATAATATATAATAACGATATATAACAATCTATAATTATTCCAGTTTTAATTTCAATGGCTCAAAGAAGCAGATCTTTGTCGTAGGGAACTTTTACTTTGTAAAATTTGAATTCTGTCACACTTTTTTTTTTTTTTTTTTTTGGAGCACCGTTCCTGGAAGTACTGCAATACCGGGTCGATGCGCGGAGTGGACGGAGCAACTTTGACCATCGTGATGTGTTGTGAAGTGTAATTACAGTATCATGGCTCTCATGGAGGCCTTGCTGATCCTCTTCCGATGTTTCCGCCGGCGTTTGCGCGGGGGCTGGAGAGGACGCGGGGTCTTCGGAGCCGATGGCGTGGTGGGCGGGGCTTTCGTCACTGGGGAAAAGGAGCACAATGCGTGTGAGGAACGTCCACGAATCCCTTTGTTCGGTTTATGTGTGAAGCAACGAATCAGGAAGCGAACGAATCTGAATCCACTGACCTGTTCTTGGTGAGCTTGCTGCTTCTGTGGCGTGATGATGATGATGATGACGATGATGAGGATGATGAGTGTCGTGATGTTTCTCACCATTTTGAACACTCATTTCCGTATGATGATGCAGGGATTCCGATTGGCTGGCTGATCGGCTTTCCGCTTCTGATTGGCCACTGGATTGACCAATCACTTCAATCTGGCTGTAGGTGTGAGTAAGCCCGCCCACTTTTCTGCCCTGTGTGATTCTGAAGCTTTGTGAGTTCTCCATAGGTGTCGTCTTCTCGTGCTGATGTTGGTCAAAGTGCTGGGCCATTGTGCTTTTTCGATATTTGGAGTTGGTGAGATGTTCCTCAACGTCTCTTGGCCGTGCGTCACTCATCATGTGTGTGTGTCCTAACGTGGTTTTAGATGTTGGCACGGCTGCTCTGTTCAACACCGGCATGTGAGTGAAGGAACGCTGGTCTGGGCTTTGGCGCTGACCTTGAGTGACCTTGGATGGCACTTCCTGGCTCTCTCGCTCTTCCAGGTGAAGCCTTTGGTGGTGCTTGGACTCGTCGTGGCGATGCAGATCTTCTTTCCTCTGGCTCTTCTGAGACGTGTCTTTGGTGTGAGCCCGAGGTGGAGAGAAGGCCGTTGGCGGGATGCGCGGAGTGGCTGGCGAAGCGCGGGATTGGCAGCTGCAGGTCACATGGTCGTCTACGGGAATGATGACCTTCTCATAGACAGGCTGTCGGTTGACAAATTGGATTTTCGTCATCTGATGGAATCGGAAAGAGCAAAAGCGGGTCAATAAGTTAGATGTAAGATGAGTAGTTGAGGTCTGAGTAAGTGTTGATTAATAATGGTGTGGTTCTATACGGGTTGTTTAAATGCAATGAGTAAGAAATGCAGAATGTCTAAAATTTGCAAGTTTTCAAACTCGGGTTAACTGAGTAGCCATCCATTCATCTGTCCATCCACCCACTTATCCATCCATCCATCCATCCATCCATCCATCCATCCATTCATTCATCCACCCACTCATACATCCTTCCTTTCGTCAATCTACCCCACTCAACCATTCATCCACCTTTCCATTCATCCATCCATCTTCTCCAGCCACTTTGTCGTTCTACACTTATTTAGGGTCATTTTATAAGTCTTTAAACATTTTGTCTTTAAATACTGACTTAGGGTCATTTTCAAGTCTTATTGTCTTTCTACACTTACTTAGGGTCATTTTTAAGTCTTTAAACTATGTTTTAGTCTTTCTAAACTCACTTAGGGTCATTTTTAAATCTTTAACATTTTAACATTTGTTTTATTTATCTATACTTACATAAGGTTATTTTTAAGTCTATTTGTTGTTCTACACTTACTTGGGGTCATTTTTAAGTCTTTAAACATTTCTTTGTCTTTATGTACTGACTTGGGGTAATTTTCAAGTCTTTAAACTATGTTTGTCTTTCTATACTCACTTAATGTCATTTTTAAGTCTTAAACATTTTTCTTTGTCTTCCCATACTTAGGGTTATTTTGAAGTTTTTAAACATTTTTTTGTCTTTTTTAACTCACTTAGGGTCATTTTTACGTCTTATTCATTTGTTTTGTCTTTCTATACTTAGGGTCATTTTTAAGTTTTATATATTTTTTGTCTTTATATACTGACTTTCAAGTCTTTTTGTCTTTCTACACTTCTAAACTAGGGTCATATTTAAGTCTTTAAATGTTTTTGTCTTTCTATACTGACTTATGGTCACTTTCAAGTCTTTTTGTCTTTCTACATTCAATTTAGGTCTTTATCTATTTTTTGGTCTTCGCATACTTACTGAAGTTAAAAGTTTTAAGTTTTAATGAACTCAAAATAAGTTAACACACAAAACGTTAATCACAAGCAGTGAGGTATCTAGTAAACAAGCGTACCTGTAAATGGCGTGTTTCCACCACGACTGGCGTGCAGTGTTGCACACGCGTGTTACAGCAGCCGGAGCAGCGCTGAACTTCCACGCACGGAGGCCACAACAGGAAGTTGGCGTTCCGCTTGTCTAGCATGGCACGAGTCACTTCCATAACTTCGGTCCTCACCTTGCACATGGCCTGCTGGGCCACCTGAACGCCTGAGAAAAAACACGGGCGGATTGACTTACAACACAATTCAGCCCAGAATCTAGAAATACACACTGTAAAATCGATGTAAAGTTCGATAAAATGGCGTTTTGAATTCCGTGGGTGTGTGTGGGCGATCTAAGGGCGTGTGACTAGACTGGACGTGGGCCGAGACGCACACACACACGGCAAAGTCACAACACCATTGTAGAATAGAGATGCCACAATGTCTCAAAATAAGCACGAAAAAAACATCGAAACCCTGGTAAAGGAGACAGAGATGAACAGACGCGGGTGTAGAAAAGAGACAGCCAGACAAAGAGAGGAAATGCTTGCAGACTTACTAAGGCTTCTGGGAAGACGTCGGCGGGTTCCGTTTGAATGGATCTCATGCCTGGGCTTTTCGTATTCTTCCTCTGAAATGAAAATAGAAACGACAGACATTTCAGCCACTTCATGTCAGAATCACGAGAGCTTTCACCAGTCAAGTGTGTATTAAATGGACTTACAGGTTGAAAAATGGTCCAAATTTGTAAAGGAGTTGATTACGTATATGTTTCTAAATTTTCATATCTTTATATGTAATTTATATTATGTTTTCTACGCTGATTCACGTTCTTAAAATAATTTTTGTCTTGTTTCACTTGCATTTATTTTCAAGATATTGAAAATATTTTCAAGATATTGTAACAGCTTCTTGCTTTATGTTTAAAAGATCACAATCTCAACTTGACCAGTTTATCCAGTTTTTAACATTTTTCTTATTTAGTTTTTTATATCTGTACATATCATTTATACATTTGTGAGTCGTTCTGCTACAACACAGATCATTAGCATATTTTCAGTCATTTGTCCATGTAAAACAAATATTAAAACTGCTTCTTGTTTTATCCGTATGCGAATGTGAACTTTATAAAACTGACCAGAATTTGGGTTATGTCTTTTGTATAACTTTCTTGTTTTTTTATATTACATTTTTTAAATATTTAAACATTTTAATACATTTTTACTTTATATTTTTAAACATTTTAAACATTTTACACGTAATAGTAATATCTGATTATTAGAAAATATATGTTAATCATAATAAAATATGTATATAAAAATACTGTACATTTATATGAACATCATAAACAAATATATTACACACACTCACGCAAACAGTCCTGACACGATTATGCAAATGTTCACAGGTAGTGGTACCATAACTTTTTATCTTTATGTAATAATCCTAAATAAGTTATCGCTGTGTATGGACTGGAAACAATGGTGCAGCCTTGTGTTTGTGTCCCATCTGAAAACTTGGAGTTGGACGTGACTCAAGGTCGTGGCTATTGTGCGTGTGAGGGGCTGAGCGCGGCCCATTCATGTAAATATTACCATTAGCCATTTACATGCATTTACACACCACATTCCAGACCCCTCGCTCTTTCCTCCTGCACCTTCCCACACTCACACACCCCGAAAACACACACCGCACTGATGATGATGATGAGGACATAATCTATACTTGTATTGTACACACTGGGTCACTTTAAGATGGTTATTGGACACTTTACACTTTAAAAATATTCACTTTACATGGATCACTTGAGCCACTTTTTTTGTATTTTGTATTTTTCAATTTATTGTATTTTTATCTTGTTTCTTCATCTTCTTAGTTTTTCCTTGTATTTTATTCATAATTTTATTTGTATCCATTTTTTTGTATTTTATTGTATTTTTATCTCTTTTCCGTTTATTGTATCTCTCTGTTGCATGCAACCCCCAACCCCATGTTTAAATGCTGGACGATTGAAAAAAAAAATGTCATTGCATGTTGTACCATGTATAATGTGTATATGATATTTGAATTTGAATTAGAAATTTGACAGTTGACAGCAATCTAAAAAAATTTGTGTAAAATAGATAGATGGATGTAAAATCTACACTAATAGATACTAAAATGCATGCGTGTGTGTGTGTGTGTGTGTGTGTTCATGAACTGTTTGCGATCAGCTTTACCTAAGTCCAGAAGCCTCTTCAGATCATCTACATTTGAAATGGGGCTGTGCATAACTAAATCTACCAGCGATGGAGGTAGAGGATCCCCCTGAGGACGAGAAAGAGATGGTTAAAAGTCTTTATAATACACATAATGCATTTCATATATTAGAAAAAACCTGACATATTGAATAACAATAAATCAGTAAAGTAAAATTCTTCAAAATTGCTGTACTCTGTGTGTGTGTGTGTGTGTGTGTGTGTGTGTGTGTGTGTGTGTGTGTGTGTGTGTGTGTCTGGAATAACATATATACCCGTCTTTACACGAATAGAAGCACTCTGTGAATTTAAGCAGCCCACTAATTTTTTAAATTAAATTTCCATTAATAGGTGAATATAGGTACCTTCTCAAACATATGTCATAAGTTGTTAACATAACATAGTTGTGAACATGTGAACACCTAAACATAAGTTATGACTCATTCCCATTGTAACGAACCCAAAAGCATGTTTCTGTTGTTTAATGGACCTTCATCTTTTTGTTGTGTGTGTAAAATAGGACTTTAATTTTGAAAATGTGTATGAGAATTTGAACTTCAGGTTTATGTCGCGTTGTCAGAGTCAGCAATCGTTTAGGACCCGTAAGAGGCAAAAAAAGTAATAGTTTACTCACATGCTTTTTTTTTATTGACAGTTTGAGCTGTTTGTTGTGAATAAAACAACAAGAACCTTTTTCTTTTTTTAACATATATACCTTAAATTGCCCGAGAGACACAGTAGCTTGTTGTTTAGCCACTGCTAAGTGTCGCATTGTGACTAAAGTTTCAGTATTTCTGTTATTCAGCTATTGAAAGCATATATGCGTGTCTGCCTCTGGAACCATTATTTAAAAAAGAAGATAAGAAAGAAAAGAAGACAACGCTTATATTTACATGCGTATTGGAAATAGGCGAATATAAGCCCCACCCCCTCCAAAGTTTTCGAGCTTTGAGGAAAGGGGTGCTTATATTGACATAAATTTGATATAAGATTGTAATTTGAAAAAGAAATAAAAATAAGGTACATATTGTAGTGCCTTTTTCAAAAAATAAATTACAGTGAAAGAAATGTGTAATCTAACAACACAAATAATTTAACCATACTGCATGCAGTGAACGTTTTTTTTTTTAACAATAATATTACTTTTCATTACAAATTTTTGGTAAATTATATAGTAGTGGTAAATTATTTGTAATGAATTCCTAATGTGACACACAGTTGCTTTATTACTTAATGAAATTAACTTTTAGTGTCTTACTCTTTCACAGGCATAAATTGTGGGATTTCAAAAGCCTGACAAAGACTGATGGCTACTTCCTCCCATCTCTCAGCCACACTGTGTGTTTGTGGATTATTGCATGAAATTATTTAAATGTATATATTTATACTATTTACGGATGTGGCTTGTGCGTATATATCACTATGTCCTTAAAGGCCATGTGACAAATAAATGGCATGAATCGTGTCAATAACTGTAAAAAATACAAACAGTATTTAGATTTATACCTTTGAATGAAGACAAAGTCATATTTTATAAGTCCTTAGGAAGAAAGACAGTCCTCACACCACGGAGAAATAAGTAAAAAAAATAATAGGAAGGATAAGAAGGAAGTGTGGTTTAAATGCTGAACTAGTTTAACAACCATCATCTGAAAATGTTAAATCCAACATGTCTTGATCAAACGGTCAGTTTTCCAGATCAGCAAGACTCTATAATGTGAAGCAAATGGTCTCAGCCCAACGACTGAGTCATGAATGCAAAAGCAATTTGCTTTTTAAGCCCTTGAGTCCGTGACACATGTGTAATGCCCCAGAGAGACCCAAAGCCAAATCATCTTACGTGATTCTATCTGCACGTCTTTACCATGCGACCGAGATTATTCTGCTCTCTTATATAATCTGGACACATGACTTAGAAACCATCAGTCGCGGGTAAAAAAAACTAAACACCTAATTCATGCCCTTTTAAACTCTCTTTAAAAAGACAAACTTGTCGTTGGTGAGGTTTGTTTTGGGGGGTGTTTAGGTTTAGTGATGACGCAACGGTGATGGTCAAGAGACGGATTATGAAATCATCACAAGGGGATTTAGGTTTTATAGAATGTGCATCAGTACGTGAGTGGTCTGCGTGTCATATTGACTTCCATTAAGGTCAGCAAGCAGATGTAAAGAATTTTCTGCATGTGAATTGTGGTTTTACATCACTGCCTCCAGCTATAACGTTTCTTGATTAGTTGGGATTATCTAATTTTGTACTAATTTAATCTGCCTAAAATTAATTTGTGGAGAGCCTCTTAAACATCAAGTTAAGCTACAAACAAATTTAAAGGATTTCATAACTTTGGTGCTTTTGTATATGAATCCGTCACTGTATACATTACTATGACCTTTCCTACTAGGTTATGGGATTATTTAACCTGATAGTAATTTAATCTGCCTAAAATGTATCTACACGTAAATCAAGATCAGTTATGATACTGCAAGTAAAGATTTTCTATATTTTAATTATTCACTGAATACATTTGTATAGTAACGCCTTTCCTACAAAATTAGTTGGGATTATTTAATCTGTAATTTAATCTTCCTAAAAGTATTTGGTGGATAACCATTTAAACGTCTACACAAAAATAAAGATCAGTTATCAGATTGTAACTTCTGTTTTTTTGTATTCTAATTATTCATTGAATACTAGTACACCACAGCCTTTCTTACAAGGTTAGTTGGGATTATTTCATCTGTAATTCAGTCTGCTTAAAATATAATTTGTGGAGAACCACTTTAACTTCCACAAGCTACAGAACGTAAAGAATTTCATAACGTCTGTGTTTCTATTTCTGAACTCTTCACTGTACACAGTAGACACAAGGTAATAACATCATTGAGCTTTAAGTGGTAACAAGAGATGCTCTTAAACTGAGTGATGTGCTTTGGCAGTGTCGCCCTATAGGATTCCATCCAGTAATGCTAGCAACACTAAACCTCTTTGTTCGAGTTTCGAAAACCAGACGTCAATAATTACAGATTCATCCAGTCTAGTAAAGTTTCGCGTTTATCAGGTGATGGAGCAGGTAAGAGTAGGTGCAGTCATGCCTGATTACGGGGGGGTTAGTTACAGCTAACGGGATCGCATCCCACCAATCTATCCGTAAACTAAACTTCTCCCAAGGCAGATAAGGCGGCCGTGACGTCAGCCAGGTGAATCTTACCTGCGCGCGACCCAAGCGCGGGCACGTCGCGAGCGCCGCGAGCACCAGCAGCAAAAGCCGCGCGTTCATCATGCGCACACATCCAAGAGTCTCGTTCTCTGTCAGCCTCAAGCAGTCTCTCACAAGCGGCAGAGCTTTACTCCACGAGGGCTGCTGTGCTCCAGATATCGTCCTTCAGGATCCGCCGGACATCTAACGGGGTTTAAGAGCGAAGGCGCGCTGAAATAACGGCTCCGTTAAACGCCCCATGTTCAAGTTACGGTTCAAAAACACGCTCCACTGTAGCACAACGTGTCCGAATTAAATATCCTTGCAAAGCACGTCCACGATCAAACATCCCATGCTGAGTAAACGCGGCGTCCAGGTGTCGGGCTCGTGCGGCGCGTCCGAATCACTTTACCGCAGGTGCTTCTGTGCCACAGTTACTGGACTTCGCTTTGAGTTCAGCCTTAAAGACAACTCCGCCCACCAGCTGCTGCCATTGGTTCTTCGATGTTTAAGGGGACGGACTGCATTGTCCTTATTAGGAAATGGACTGTAAAAGCGAGTCATCCTCATAAGTGTGACATGTTAATTAATCGTTCATTAATCATAGTTAATATAAATGTAAAAAGTCCTGTCGTAAAATCATGTTATTTATATACATTATAATGTAATTATTATTCTCTCTCTCTATCTCTCTCTCTCTCTCTCTCTCTCTCTCTCTCTCTCTGTCTCTCTTTGCGTGTGTGTGTGTGTGTGTGTGTGTGTGTGTGTGTGTCTTTAAGCATCTTTAATTTGTTAAAATAAAAAGATGCTTCAAATGTGATTGTTCAATTTTATTGTTTAAAAACGCAATTGTTAATACTAAATTGCAATAATGGAAAATATTAGATGTGGTATGTCGCCACAAATCTAATTATCTATTTTAACACTAATTAAAATTACTACTGTGGGGACAAAAGGGGAGGGGCCAGTTTATAACAACTAGACAATATTCTGAAGAACTTGTGAAAAGCAACACCACAGAGTAGAAGCGAACAAACCAACTCCATAGTGTAATTATAGACTCGTTTTCTCCTAGCAAAGGTCCAGTCAGCAAAGGTTTAAATGACCAGAGAAACAGGCAGCGTCACAAATAACAGGGATCAGGTAGTGTGCACACTGAGAATTTGTACTGTGAAGACAACAAGACTTCACAATGAGGCCAAGTTCGCGAGTCAGCTGGATGCAATCAGACTGTGCAGTGCCTGCTGGGAAATGTAGTACTGATCAGTGTTGATCACTGATAACTGACTTTACCCTAATATTTTAACACAGATAAATAATGAGCATTTTTCTTCTTTAAAGACTATTTTTCCCTAATTCGCATAGAGATTTTGCCTTGGTCTCGAACTAAGAAAAGCGCTATATTAATAAACTTGAATTTGAACTTGTGCCGTCCCTTTAGGAAGGAATTAGTTATAGTTACTTCTAGAAAAACGTAACTGAGTTTAATTAAAAATAATTATGCGTGCATGCGTGTATTAGACATCAATTATATCTTTTGATTATCCAACTAAATCCCAGAGTTGTGCTACTTAATAATGCACCAAAAATCAGAAACACTTTCAGTCTTGGCACAAGTTATAAGACAAATAGAATTTTAACTGTCTTGTTAAATATGGTAAGTTAATAGTGTGAATATTTCTAGCTTTCAAATGTAAAAACTTTATAGCTCTAGGAGAGAAAGAGTGTGCAAGTTTAGACCCGCCCCTCACTGCTTCATCTGAGCCAATCATCATGCTCGAATTCTCACTTGTAAACACAGACGCACCAATCACCATCCTCGGTCCATGTGAGCACTTCACAATTCCACTAAACTCTACTGAACTTCACACATTTTTATTTCACTGCCAGAAAAACTTAGTAAAATTATATTTTGTTAATGAGACTTTGTGTTTTCTTGCTTTGAGCTTTTTTTTCCCAAGCAATCACAGAATTTCTACAGTTGCACAAGAACGTTTGGCCCCTCTTCTGCAGTAGCAGGAAATGACCAGAGCATTTGAGTCTCTCTCGATCTATTAATAAACCCGGTAACCTTTCCTGAGCAGATGCTCACACTGAGTGACTGACATGACACGCATTATTGAGAACCAAAGTGACCATAAACCTATAATTGCATGATTGTTGGATCAGAGCTAATGCTACTATTTTGCATTTAGTTTTCTATCTATCTATCTATCTGTCTGTCTGTCTGTCTGTCTGTCTGTCTGTCTGTCTGTCTGTCTGTCTATCTATCTATCTATCTATCTATCTCTCTCTCTCTCTCTCTCTCTCTCTCTCTCTCTCTCTCTCTCTCTCTCTCTCTCTCTCTCTCTCTTTCTCTTTCTCTGTCTGTGTGAATGATGACTGATATTTTTATAAAAAAATTTTAAAGTAAAAAAAATAACATAAACTCATATGTAAGCTGTCACCTGCATGTCCTGCAATGCTGTGCGCACAGTGTGTAAGAGGAGAGGAGCAGTTGTGGAGTAGCATCGGTTGTAAAAGTGACTCGAGTGTGTGTGTGTGTGTGTGTGTGTGTGTGTGTGTGTGTGTGTGTGTATACTGATACGTGTGAATTATAGTCCAAGGTGTCTAAAGGTGGAAGGCAAAGAGTTTAGAGAGTTCAACTTACTGACAGCTTGGTGAATGAAGACGTTCTTCTGCCTTGGAGGTTGTGAAGCTCCCTTGTGGGGTCCGTCCCTATTTGTGGGGACTACGAATAATCTCGCCTGCACCATGCACTAGGAATTCCAACAATCTTTTAGTAAAATGTTCAGGTTCTTATCAGCCACGGTTGATAAGCAGCTGGTTGAGATGTTTGAGATGGTCCAGCTCAGGATTTGCTCTTCTCAGTTTGCTGCCAGTGATGCAGTATTAATGATCCAGGAGAGGTCTTCTGCAGGACCAAGATCAGCGCAGAAACACACAAACAATTCCTTTTACATTTACACACACCCGCTTACATTTATATCATAATGGGGACATGCATACAAAACAATACATTTTACCCCCATCCATAACCACTTTTACTCTGACCTTACTCACAGCTCTATTGCGACTAATTTACTAACTTAGGCCCCACAATCCCATCTTAACCCTCAAACAAACCTTAAGTTGTGGGGACTAGATTAAAGTCCCCATAAGTGCCTTGAAGTCCCCACTTTAGTTTAAAAAATAGCATTTGTTTAAAAACAACCACTTTGACCTTAATGTGTGCACGCACACACACACACACACACACACACACACACACACACACACACACACACACACACACACACACAGGCACATAAAATACAGTAAATAGTGTCTGAGGGAATAGCGAACAATGCTTTTTCCACTTGCACTTTCCCATCATCACCCCCTACTTCCTTACTCTAACCTTGGTCACAACTCAATTGTAAATTTGCATCTCAACCCTCAAACAGCCCTTAAGTTGTGGCCACCAGACAAAAGTCCCCATTAGTGCCCATAGGTCCCCACTTTAGTCTAAAATAAATAGCATTTAATAAAAAAAAAAAACCCACCCACTTTGACATAAATGAATGGACACACACACACACACACACACACACACACAAAATACAGTATATAGGGTCTAGGGGAAAAGTGAACAATTCTTTTTCCACATTCCCTTTTCTTTGATTCTCTGGCCACTTTGAAATCTAAAGTGTTCTGTTGGGTGGGAGACGGAGAGAGAGATTGAGGCGGACGGGTGGGCGAGCGAGACCGTGCATTGTGTATGTGTTTTCCCATGTTAACAGCGGAGGAAATGAATGCAGCAGCTATTTATACAAATATCACAATGAGCAGCTGTGTAAAAAAATAATTGATGTGACAGGCAACGGATATGAGGATCAGGTATTAAGAACAAACAATTAGATGGATTGATGAAAAGCGTCACAGAAGAGCAGAGAGATGGCGATGATGAAGATGATGACGCTGATGAACTGAAGGCCAGGAAGAGAAGAGCGAATCAGCAGAACCATATTCCGTGCACTTTTTTAAACAAAAAAAGTTGGAAAAAGTGAATATGCTACACATATGTTGATGTTATGAATGAGGATTGTGATTCATTTACCATTCCAAGAATTTAATCTGATAATTTTTTTCAGGTCGGGCAATAAATAATTCTCTAAATATATATTTTTACCAGACACTTTATCAGGCTAATTTTCAGGGCAAATATCCTTCTGCATCCCTGTGAGAAGAGAGTCACAAATCACAAATCAAATTTAAAGATTACTTTAAGTCTAAACTACTTTTTGGTCAGTGATTGATTGGAAAAATCATACAAAAAGTATAATTTAAAATGACTTTGACAATTGGTAATGGTTTTGACCGATGAGCAATTAGGGCGACAGAAAGCAAAAAACAACGAAGCATAAAGCAGCTATACTTTATATGTAATGTTTCTTCTCGAAAGTCCACTAAATAGAATAACTGCAAACATTGATAGGCGTGTATGTATTTGAGTGAATATGTCTGAGAAAATGGAACCAATCCAAAAGGAATAAAAGAGCTAAGTGCTTCCTACACACTGCAGAATGAACTTTCTGACAAAGATGTACTGTCAAAATTCACTTGAAAATGACATTTCGCTGTCTTTTTTAGATACTTCCTGCAAAATGTCTTGCATTTCTTGCTAATTCTAAATTTAAACAGTTGGATATTTCTTTATTTTAAAATATTTCAAAATATTTTCAAGCCCTTATGTAACAAGATGGGACTTTTTTTTTTTTTTTGAAAGATTTGAATTGTTTTCACTTAAAATTTTGGATTGAATTTGAAGTACAGCACATTTTGATGTAACATTTGTAGGATGGTAAAGGGTTTTACTTTCATGTTTTATAATTCATCCCACTATTATAATAAGATTAATTTTTTTTCTGATTAATTTTCTTCTGCTTTACTTAAATCTTACTTTACCTTCCAAGATATGTTGAAATGTGTATTTTGTTTTTGTGTGAGGAATCACACTCACCGTTTCTGTTCTAGCTCGAGCATGTCATTCACATACCTCATGTCTTCACTTTGGCTTCCTGCCACTTTGCATTAAACAGATTTGTGTTGGTAAACAATATATGGTAAGTAAACATAAAATATTAAATTTTAATCAGTGTAGTCTGTTATATTATAAAACATGTTACAATGAATGCATTAGGTGGCTTTACTGGCGGCACGGTGGAGCAGTCCGGTGAGACTTACATCACCTAATGCATTAATTGTAACATGTTTGTTAACAGACTGATAAAATTTTTATATTTTGTTTAATATTTTTTGTTGACTTATTTACCATATATTGTTGATTGAGTGAGTTTCCTTGGGGTCTCCGCTTTCTCTGTCTAAAACAGTGTGAATGTGTGTCACGCTCTGGGATTGGTTGGCCACCAATTGAGGTTGTTTGTGTGAGTTGCTGTGATTGGCTCTCCAGAAGCTGCAGGCGGGGCACAATTGGACATGTCTGGCTTACATCATCCGTCCGCTGACCCCAAGGTCAAGCCTTTTTACTCACAGGTATGAAGTTTGGCTGTTCAAGTTATGATCTGTTTAACTAGTATTTGGTATGTAAAACAGGATGTGGAAGTTTCTAAGTGAAGTTGAGTAAGATTGTCTGAGAGTTGTGAACAATATTGTATTTGGTTCTGCTTTAACAACTTTATCTAACTTTATTATTAAGTGCTTCTTTTCAATCATTGTATCATTTAAACTACGTAATTGCTTTGTGACATTGAATAATAGTAATTACCACAATGTAAATGTTGCTTGTACTTCTGTAGTTTAAATGCATTGTTCATACTAATGCCTTTACAGAAATTACTTGTCATCAATATACATTTTACTAATAAATACATTGATTTATACTGATGAATAATTATAGATAACCTAGAATTCAAATACACTTAAACAAAAATGTAATTTAATTGTACATTATAGAAGACACTCTTAAGTCTGTTTTATAGTAATTAATCATTTAATAATATTTTTAAAACTAATTATCTTATAAAAAGAAAATTCAAGACTAAAAAATTAATCTTTACTGAATTACACATATGAATGTGTATTTTGCCATTTATATTAATAAAACAAATATATATGAAAACATTTGTCAAATGTGTGTGGTTTATTTCCACCACTTCTGAAGCTTGAATTCTGACTTTAACACGAGAAAGCCGTGACATGTGGCAGCATGTTATAGACATGTATGTGACATGAGATCTAAGGGTCTTTTATGGTTTAGGGGGGATTTCCACAACATGTAGGGTCTCTCTCTCTCTCTCTCTCTCTCTCTCTCTCTCTCTCTCTCTCTCTCTCTCTCTCTCTCTCTCTATCACCCTCTAAGCATTTGATTCTCACTTCTTCTTTTTTGCTCCGAGACTGAGGAGCACACACTTGCGCAAACACACACACACACACACACACACACACACACACACACACACTTTTTAATGGTTCAGAAATACTACACAGTCAACCAGAAAGACTTGTCGTAACAATACCACAACTTCTCAGCTTTGCTGTCTTAACACGTCTGTCAAGTCGGTTACTTTTATTCAAATCAGTTCTAATAATCTTTCACAATATAAAGGTTTGCTAGAATATGAATTGTTATGATGATTATGATCACCATTATATTAGATGAAAGTATTTAGTTTTTACAATAAACTTTTTCAGTAGTTGATTTGTACAGTTGAATCTACTTTTGTTATTATTATTACTATAGTGTACTGTTTTAAAAGACTATTGTATCACTAGTGTACTCTTTTAAACCTGCTATTTTAAACTTCCGTTTTATCTGTGGTTTACTATTTTAAACTGCTACAGTATATTATCTGTATTTTGCTATTTTAAACTGCAATTGTATTACTAGTTTACTATTTTAAGCTAGTCTTATAAACAGCCATTTTGTCATCTCGCTGTTGGTGAAAATCAGTAGCAAATCATATTGTGTTAACATTTTTCTGAAAGAGTAACGGGGCGGAATGTAACAGCTGAGCTTGTTTAGTAATTAGTACATGTGTACTTACTGTAATTAAAATTAATTACTGGCCTGGAGAAACACACACACCTACACACACACACACACAGTTTATTCCTGTGCTTTTACTCTATTTCTTCTACTTTCTTTTTCTGTTCTGTATATTTTAATAAGGAGAACAAAATCATTATTGCTTTAAAATAGAAGAAACACATTTTAGGAAGCAACTAAGTATAGTTTTTAGTGGGTGTTTAGTGTCAAAAATAAGTAATGACGAGTTTGTTGTGACTTTATTTAACTTGTGTTTCTTTGGAAACATATATGTAAGTGAGAACATTTTATTGTCAAAAAAGTGATTAAAATATTAGAATAAATGACACCTGCTTGTGAAATTAACACAACACATAACACAAGTCATGAACTCAAGACGTGATGTGAAAAGGCCTCAAGTTAAAATACGTTTTCATTATCATCTCCACAAAAAATAAGCAATTTACACACGGACGTGTTTTGATTATATTGAGTACAGTTCTGCTTTGTCCCAATAAAACAGGAAATACCGTATTTATGCAAATATAAGCACTCCTTTATTTCAAATTTTCAACGCTCAAAAACTGTGTGGTGCTTATAATCGCCAATGAAAATCGCACATAATTGTCATTTGCACAATGTCAAACAAGAAAGTGAGTGAGTTTGTCAATGTGGCCACTAGGGGCAGTATCAAAATTGTGTTCGGCATTTAACCATCCAGTGCCACACAAACCCGGAGCAGTGGGCAGCCTTAAGACAGGTTGTAGAACCAGCCTGACTGGGATTTGAACTTCTAGAACAAAAGTCCAATTTCCTACCACTGGACCACAACAGCCATAAAAAACTCGGTTCCTGTTGCTTGAGGTTGCATATCAGCGCCGCTGTCGTTCATGATTTACCTCGCTGACGGCGGGAGAATAAAGACTGTGACTCGGAGGAAAAGGCATTTAAGGAATGCAACCGGAGAACTCAAAGACACGGAGAGGAAAGCTTCACCCATCGGATGACCCTAAAGCTGCTGTGTCATGACACAAACTACTGACCGTAAAAGAGCATTTCATCTGTAAAAGAACAATTTTCTCAAATTTTCTCTAAACAATTTTCAGACGGTCTTAAACATAATAGACAAAATTATAATTGTAATGTTTTAGGTCAGTGATGTCGCTTTTAGCCTTGTCGAGATCAAATAACGGTCATTTTCAAACTACGAGCTCGTGATGGATGGCGAAAGAATTCTGTTGCGCAAGCAGCATTTCAGGAACTTACTGTACTAAAGCAAGACTGATTCAGAAGGTCCGTCTTAGATTGGAGAAGTTTTGAAAGGAAACGAAATGAAAACATCTTTTTTTTGTTCCACGCCGGGGAAATTGCATTTAATTGCATATAAATAAGCACACATCTACCGTGTAAAGAAATACAAAAACATGCATACGATGAGTAAGCAAGCAAAAAAACCCATAAAATAACAGTGTATTTCAGAAGCCACTATAAATAAGAAAAGAAGAAGAAAGCATTTTTCCCACGTTGAGGGATTATTTATTTTTAATTGTATTTATTATAGTCTATTTATTAAATGTTTCTATTACATTTGTCTATATTACAAATATAATTATGCAATATTAAAATGACAACAAGAATACATTATATACACATATATATAATTATATACAATGAATATAAATTATATATACACATATGTTTGTGTTCAATAAAATGTAGTATATGATATATGAATAATAACATATACAAATAAAATTCGTCTAAAAATGTAGATAAATGTTAATAGTTCATAAGAGCAGGGTACTTCGGATGTACTTCTGAGTAAATATAGAAACAGATATCTTGAGAATGAATATAAAGTGAAGCAGAACGGAGTGTGTTGGGGAACTTCTGTCTTCCAGAGATATTAATATCAGGCATGCTCGCGCACGCTTCACTGCGCTTCAGCCGGGAACACGCTGTTCAGCAGAACCAGGCCTGGACCAGACCTCCAGTCAAGAGTCGGCTGTCGTGGGACCAGAAAGTATTTTTGGCAAAATCCAGAGCAAAGAAAAATGCTTAGCAAGCGTCCAGACAGACGACGTCTCTGAGACATCCCTTCCACCGCCCGTCTATTTCCTGTTTCTGACTCTGAATATTACATTATTCCAGCACTACAAGCCTGGATCAGCAGTCAGCATTTTTGTTATTTATTATTAGCAATGTGTGTTCTTATATTTGGATGCGTGTGTGTGTGTGCATGTGCATGTCTTCTCAGTCCCAAACTAACGCAAAGTCGCTATACGGAATTAGGACAAAAGAAAAAAACATCCAATGCTCATCTGTGTTCCAAATTGGGAAAAAAAAAATTATTAAAAAAAGAAAAAAATGGTCTTTTGTGTGTGTGTGTGTGTGTGTGTGTGTGTGTGTGTGTGTGGTGTGCGTGCGTGTGTGTGTGTGTGGTGTGTATGATTGAGTGTTTGATGTGTGAATGCATTTAATAGTGTTTGTCTGTGATCTGTTGTTAGGGAGTGTCTGTGTGTGTGTGTGTGTGTGTGTGTGTGTGTGTGTGTGTATGTGTGTGAGTGTGAAGGCATTTAAGTGAAAGCAGGGCTCGGAATGCAAGATTTTTGTACTAAAGTGGGGACCTATGGGCACTTATGGGGACCTTTGTTTGGTCCCCGCAATGCTAAAAGCCTGATTGAGGGTCAAACGTTAGAGTAACAAACCTTACGTATTTTGTTGTATACAAGTCAATTTTGGGACCCCAGTTCGATGTAATGTCAATGCAATGTGTGTTTAAAGGCATTTAAGTGAAAGCAAGGCTTGGAATGCAAGGTTTTAATACTAATACTATGTAATAAACTAGTATAAATCTAAAGTAAACTAGTTTATTACATAAACTTAAATAACCGACGCACACTGTAAATAAAAACCTATAACACTAATACATCGCACACATCATAATGAACAAACACAAACCATAAATACTTAGCGGCTTTGTGTGTGTGTGTGTGTGTGTGTGTGTGTGTGTGTGTGTGTGTGTGCGTGTGTGTGTGTATGCGTGTGAGTGTGTGTGTGGTCTTGCGCCTCTAATTCTCAGGGTATTACAGCTATCAGTGTGTGTCGTGCGCATCAGAGCTTTACTGTTGTTGTGTTGTGTTTCTTTCCTCTTTGGCGCTCCAGGAGATGCAGGCGTTCTCTGATCATCGGATCCGTGTGTAAAGGCTTTGTAGTGCCGCTTACTGATGTGGGTCTCAGACATTAAACGGCACAAACTCGTAATCACGGCTGTTGAAATCCCACAGTGCCGTTGGTGAAAGCGTGTTTTTGCTTGTCATGTTTCCTCATCAAGCTGGTGGAAAATGTGAATGAACTGACTCGAATGATGTCACGTACAACACCATCAACCAGCAATAAAAGAGAGAAATGACGAACGTGTACGGATCAGGTATCCAATGTCAACACTCCATGACATCATGTCTCAGAAAATTCATCTGTTGTTGAATTGGATTCTGAAATGAATTGATTAGGCTTCATTAAAATGCATGGTGGAAATAAAAATACTGGCATCAAGTTTGACTTGGTTTATATTTCTATAAAAAACTGCAGAAGATACTATACATGCTGCACATATTTGTAGATAAATTATATTTATATTATATAAAACAATTATGTATAAATAGAATATAGAATTTTTTTTTACGGGTATACACACATTTTACGGATATACACAAAATGTATGAAAAATTCTATGATACACAATGTGAGAAATGTTTTTTTTTTTTGGTTAACCTAATAAGAACATTTTGTTTAGCCATATTATAATAATAATAATTATTAGAATTTATTTAATACATCAGTACTCAATAACTTTTTATTGGTAAAGAAAATGGATAGATATTGTAACTATTCATGTGTTTTATGCCATAACATGTTTAGTTTACAGCTGCAGAAATTATATAAATCATGAAGTGAATTAATGATTCTGCTGAGAGATTTGGTGTGAAGGTTACCGCACCAAACAATATCCGTATGAATGCGTGTATAATGAGTAGTGATGATAAGCTACGTATTGTTGTTTACTCCGAACAAAAGAATCTAATGAAGTGACCGGTGACTGCTGACAGGAAACCAATGAACTGGTGAGGCTCTGACCAATCAGTGTGTGAATCTGTCAGCAGCCAAAACCCCGCCCACAATGCCAAACTTTCCCTATCCAGTATTTTATACTTTATACTTTTATAATTTAATAATTTTCATTGAATATTTTTACTTATTAAATATTTTTAAGAATTTTTAATAATTTAATAAGCACACTTTTGTTTATCGTGAATTGCAACACAAACAGTGATTTCTAAGATAAAGTGTGTGTTTGAGTGTGTACAGACATTTGTGTCAAAATGGGGTCCTAAATTCCCCACATAAAAAAATAAAGCATTTTATAAAATATATAAAGTATATTTTTATATTGGGGATATTTGGCTGGGAAAACACCTTTAACGTCTTGGAGAGCCAAGCCAACGGCAAAAATAAACCAGAACATTTCTTCATTGTTTTAACAAGCATTATTTTTACACTTCTGCGATTGGACTTTTATCTAGAAGCTTGAAGGCCTAACACACACGTTCCTACTCACCCACTCAGTCTTTTCGGTTCCTGCTTTTCCTGAGGATTGTTTTTGTTTGTGTTGAAAGTCCCAGGTGTCTTCCTGTTCCTGTTCCTCTGCTCTGCTCCAGCTTGGAAAACTGAGAATCATCTTCTCCAGCGTGAGTCAGAGTCTGAAAGGGAGTCCCCACAATGCTGCGTAGGAGCAGAACAATGCCTGTACAGTTAACTACGCGAGAAACCATCTGTTGTGTCTTCTTGTAGAGGCCTTTGCTGCTTTTTTGAGTCGAAAGAACTGTGTTTTTTAATTTGTATAAGTGCTGTCAAAAGTAGTCACATTCATTACTCAAGTAGAAGTATAGATACAAGTTAAAAAAAGACAAAGTAGAAACTGGAAGACTGGAAGTAAAAGTATCGACTCCACTTTTTTTTACTCAAGTAAAAGTACTGATTTGATAACTACTTAAGCATAAAAGTAATGTAATGCATGGAAAAAATGCCATTAAAATTACATTATTAATGGTATAGAACTACACTAAAATGTTTCCGTATATAATTATTTGAAAATGTATTCTACTATCACAATGCAAACACGATAAAGTAAAGTAAAAGTAAAGTGAGATTGTGAGATAGTG
Source organism: Paedocypris micromegethes (assembly GCA_028031935.1). Taxonomy (NCBI): domain Eukaryota; kingdom Metazoa; phylum Chordata; class Actinopteri; order Cypriniformes; genus Paedocypris; species Paedocypris micromegethes. The sequence continues at coordinate 3,056,656 of CM051507.1, forward strand.
AGAAAGGCCTCATTGAAATTGTGCTTTTAACCCATCCAGTGAAGTGCACATACACACAGTAAAGTGAATAAGCATTACTGTGTTTCAGATAAGGAAAATAGGCAAATATGATTACTAGAATTGTATTGGTGTATTGTATTGGTACATTTTTCAAATGTAAGTAGCAGAAAGTACAAATATTTACACACACATATATGTAGGTATATATTTACACACATACCATATAATCATATCATATAATTCTTTGAGTAGAAATACAAAGTTGGCAAAACAAAATACTCAAGTAAAGTATAAATTAGTCAATACTTATACTTCTACTTCAATAAAGTTACTTCCTAGTTTGACACCTCTGTGTATAAAACAGTGGCCTTATGGAGTTAGACTAAAATAAAAAGGTTCAAGGTTCAAGTCCCAGACCAGCAGGTTCTACAACATTGCAATAGCCGAGTTTTACAAAGACTTTCAGCGCAGGTTTTTTCAGTCAAACTAGTTCAAAGTCAAGAGCTTTGTTTGATTCCACCAGCGCATGAGCCTAGAACCTAAAAATAGAGGTAAAATCACAGTGAGGCCTGTCTGGACTATTATGCATCAATTTATGCATCAATTCAGAAGAATGTCCCCTCAGGTACCAGTGATATATGTTCGTCTATAAATCTTATACATCCATGCTCAATTACTTTCTCTAAAACTGCATTTTGAAGACCAAATTGTTGGCAAGGTCTCCATCAGCATGAATAGTTTCTATAGAGTGGCTTTTTTTTTCAATTTAGACTTTGACTTAGAGCGTGACGCTGTTTAAAAAGCCATCTTGACATAATTTAATCCACTCTCAAATCCAATCTCCGTGCGGCGTTAAATATTTGATAGCCGTTTAAAGGTTCTCGGTGATAAGCAGGTTCAAACATATCGCGGCTTTTCGCTTTTTTCACTGATTTAGTCTCGATCTGTTGGAGAAACCCGTTCAGCGGACATGTTTCAACAGTGTGGAGCGTCCACCAAACCGAACAAACAATAACAGCTGCTCGGGAGCGGTAAATATTCTCTAGGAATTGACCCGCAGTGGATCTGTAGAGCAAAGACAAGGGAGGAAAATGCACAGCGACCCAATTTGCATGCTGTCCGTCCTAGATAGCAGACTACGCAAGATTAGGATTAGCGTGTCCCAGATCATTATGCTCGTAATTTGGAATGTCAGAGATGTCACGGGAGCCTATGGCGTGCTTGTGTTTATAATGGCAAAATCCTGCAAAAATCGTCTACAGTGTGTGTGCGTTTCATATAATTCCCACGATATTTCTGCGTGTGTGTGTGTGTGTGTGTTACATAGAAACAGTTGCTACACACACACACACACACACACACACACACACACACACACACACACACACACACACACACACACACACACACACACTCAATCAATTGTTCTGTCCAGCAACATCTGGCAAAGTGACACCATGGTTCATTTTCCCAGGGATGAAAATACGAGACGACAATCAGACGTTGTGTCGTTTAAGTGATGATTCAGTTGTGATGGCATTGAACGACAAATCACTTTATTTTTTTTTTTTTTGCATACTTCAGAGAATTTATTTCCAGCTATTATGGCCATTGATAAACCTCTCGAGGGTTTGGAACTGATGTCACAGGATTCCAGCTTGCTGACAAATGCACAAGAAAGTTCATTAGTAGAGGAAAAGACACTAGACTGGAGTTTGCTGGTGATGGGGTCTGGATGAGTGGTCTTTTCTGGTATGTGACCTCGGGGTCACATGTGAGTAATTAACATGTGACGTCATTACTGGGCAGAAAGGTGTTCAGTGTAAACATCACCGGCCTCGTTCTGAGTCTTTATTTACTGTCTGTTACAGTTTATGTGTGATAGTGAATCCATTCGTTTGATAGAATTACAGGGTTTTTTTCTGGTAACAGAGAGTAAAAAATGAATTCTAAAAGATACAAACTCAACTGCAAAGGGTGTGTGTGTGTACAGACAGAGATGGACAGATAGATAGATAGATAGATGGATAGATAGATAGATAGATAGTAGCGATAGATCAGCCGACAGACCGACGCACAGTTTATACGATATGATCGCAATGCCAGAAGAGAAAGACAAAATTTTTTTTTAATATTCATAAATGATGAAAAATATTAAGATAATCTGTTCTTCAAATTAAACAGTATTATTATAATATAATTCAATGATGACAAAAATATTTTAGACTTTTTACTAATTAAATTTTGTTTTCATGATTGGTACACATCATGTATGTTTATAATCGTCAATTGTGTGTCACAAAGCAGCTTGTTTTTCTTTCAAACTTTCTTTTCATGTTTCGCAAGTGCAGTTCTGTAGCCATGAAAAGAATGAAATAAATAATAAAAAAAAAAATATATAAAAATTGCTTAACTCAATTAAAATTTCAAATAAATTACTTAAGCTATTTTTTGCAAAAAATTATTTTTACAGATATTTAAAAGACATTTTCGTCCGTAGGAAATCGTTGACCTGAATCCTGTAAGTCTAAAATGATTGACCTGGTGTGCAATACATTCTTTTTTTGGAAACCTGGTGACTCAAGACACACACACACACACACACACACACATTTTTCGCCCCCTCCCCTCAACTTTCAGTCTTTCTATTTTCAATGACATTCCTCTGCGCTGAGGACACAGGGTGTGAGATGTTTGTGTGTTTGCAGACAGTTTAATAGAGTCGGCGCACTTAAACTTTTTTTTTTCATTAGCGGGTGCGTTTCAAATATAAGGCAGTTCCAACTTGAGTACAATACAGAAATATCTTCAGCAAACATACAATGCGTTTGGGTCTATCTGAAAGCGGAGGATAAATTTACCACGTTTCTCTCTCCTTCCCTTACGGCAGAGGAAGCTGCAGTGGGATGATAACAGGCCTGCGGACAATGGGCTTCTGCAGACTCACAGTGGAGGTCAACAGGACCAGCGCAGACGTGCCAAGTTCTTGTTCGGGGAACCACACGTCACCAGTGACTACAAGCAAGAACCATCAGAGCACGTGGAGATGTTCTGCTCACCTTGGATGCTGATGCGGAGAACTGTCTGTTAGAACGAGTTCTGCTTCTTGTGATATTAGATGCCATGAAACTATGCAAAATCCAAAAGAGCCTTTTCCTAACGGACCTTTCCAAACCAGTGGTCGGGTCGGGTCATGGGGCATGATAGGAAAAGATAAAGACATAGACTAGACAAAGTCCTATATCAGAGGTGTAAAAGTACTTATAAACCGTACTTGAGTAGAAGTACAAGTCACCAATTCCAAAAAGACTTGAGTAAAAGTCATAAAGCAGTCGGGTCATGGGGCATGATAGGCTAAGATAAAGACATAGATTAGACAAAGTCCTATGTCAGAGGTGTAAAATTACTTATAAACCATACTTGAGTAGAAGTACAAGTCACCAATTCCAAAAAGACTCGAGTAAAAGTCATAAAGTAGTCAGGTCATGGGGCGTGATAGGACAAGATAAAGATAAAGACTAAACAAAGCCCTATGTCAGAGGTGTATAAGTACTTATAAACCTGACTTGAGTAGAAGTACAAGTCACCAATTCCAAAAAGACGACAGGAAAAGTCATAAAGTATCCCATTTAAAAAAAACTTAAGTATTTTACTTACTGAATGTAGGCTCAAAAAATGACCAAGAAATGTGAAAAACAGAAACCTGTCTCTATTTCCTACTATAGAAATTAAAGTTAACACCTTACTATTTCAACTTACTATATCAGAAACAATTGATAAAAAAAGAACAAAAAGACAGTCAGTCAAAACTCAAATGTGCAAAAAAGTACATGTTTACGTGACTTAGCTGATAAATAACATCTAGAACCTTTTAAAATATTGCCTTTGAAAACCAATTATTTGTGTGTGTTTGTGTGTGTGTGTGTGTGTGTGTGTGACCAAGTAGTCATACCAATGCAACATACAGTATCCTAATACATAGCAACAAGTGCCACAAAGACAAAGTGCGGTTTTTATATTATTGTGAGGACATTGTCAATAATGAGGACCTTACTACACAACTTACTGTGTGTGTAAAACAGGCATTTAGGTCAACAAGGGGCCCAGGATGCCAGGGTTTTTTTTCCACTAGGGATTGTTTCGTATGCATGTCAAAGGCATGTGTGTTCATATATTGACATCAAAGTGTGACCTATTGTCACTTGTGGGGACCTTTGTGCTGTTTGAGTGTGGAGAGGAGACTTTATGGCGGAAGTAAGATCAGAGGAAAGCACAAGAAGCAAGACGAGTGGAGAAGAAACTACAGTGATGTGTTTGTCTCCACTTCAGACCTTCTCTGCCTCTCAGATCAGCCATCTGCGTCTGTGCGTGTGTGTGTGTGTGTCTGTGTGTCTCTGTGTGTGTTGAACTGTTTGAAATCTCTGTCTTTTGTGTTCAACAATGGTCAATTCTTTTACCATTCACACGAGTGACACACCTCATGTATTGAACCGTACAAATTTAGTGCAGTTTGTGTGTGTGTGTGTGTGTGTGTGTGTGTGTGTGTGTGTGTGTGTGTGTGTGTGTGTACAATACGAGGACTAAACTTGTTTTAAATAGAGAAGAGAATTAAAACTTGTTGGATAAGTGGCAAATATTTTTGAACACTGTTGTCAGGGAATAACTTTCTGAAAATACTGGTGAGCATGTTGACGATCTAGCTGTGATATTCAGTCTGATAAACCCAGACTGAATTTGTGAAATTGGAACGTGATGCAATGTCTGCCTTAATGTTGTCACAGGGGGCGCTCCAGTTCATTAGCTACATTTGGTTGATTGGTTGTTTGATTGGATGGGTGGGTGGATGAATGGATAGATGGACAGACAGACAGAACTTAAGAAAAGAAAGAAATAAGAAAAGAAAGAAAGAAAGAAAGAAAGAAAAAAGAGAGAAGAAAGAAAAGACAGACAGAAGAATAGAAAAGAGCAAAAGAAAGAAAGAAAGACAATAAAGAAAGAAAGAAAAGACAGACCGAAGGATAGAAAAGACAGACAGAGAGAAAGAAAGAAAGAAAGAAAGAAAGAAAGAAAGAAAGAAAGAAAGAAAAGACAGATGGACGGAAGGATAGAAACGACAGAGAGAGAGAGAGAGAGAGAGAGAAAGAAAGAAAGAAAGAAAGAAAAAAGAAAGATGGAAAAAAATAAAGAAAGAAAGAAAGAAAAAAAATAAGAAAAGAAAATTAAGAAAAGACAGACATACAGACAGACAGACAGATAGCTCTCAGTTTAGTTTTGTGTCATCGACGCTGGTTCTCTTCTCTCTTTCTACGGCTTTCTACTATTTCCTCCACATTTTGTCGTTTTGCAAAAATAGCTCACATCCTTTCTCACGAGGACGACACGGTTTAGCAGGTAGACTGGAGAAGGTCACACGTCCAACACTTCCTGCTCCCAATGAGATCTTCTGTTTGATGAAACTACCAGCGTAATGTTGTTAATCTAAATTAAACTCTGAGCATCTTCACAGACTTCAACCTGCCAACAGTCAAAATACAACCCACCTTTGCCCTGAGGAGGAGATCAGAGCCGCTCTACATCCCGATTCTACTAACAAAGAGCTATATAAAGAACCACTAATAAACAAGGAACAATCAGGACGATGAACAGACACACACACACACACACACACACACACACACACACACACACACACACACACACACGCACGAGTCTGCGTGACATCTGAGGACACGCGCGTGTATCTGTTTGCGGCTCAATGGCGACCTCTTGTGTCTGATAAACGAAATACAGTGGTATAAAAATGTCCAGTGTTCTGCGGGGAGAACTGCATTTAGATTAAAAACCATTCAGAATAATATACACAAAACGTCATCATCGTATACAGATAAGATTGTAAAAATTTAAGAATACACACACTTTAAAAAAGAAAAATCTACAAGTGACGCAAAATCTGTTCATGATAATCTGACAATGATATTATGTAATGCTCTTAATGATAACAATAAATTGCAATCCTTAAGTTTCTACATTATTAGATGTTTTTGCCATTATTGCATTATTTGCCATTCTAGACTAAGTCTGTGAAAGAAAAGAAAGAAGAAAGAAAGAAATACAGACAGACTCTTTCTAAAAGATTAAAATTTTTCTCAAAAGCTTATCCTTTACTAATCTTTCAAATATGAACCTGATTGAAACCCAATTACACAATTATTCCCACTTTACAAATCGAAAAACCTATAAAGACACAATGACTTCACAATTACTAATTGTATAAATCGGAATTGAAGTTTATAGAATATATCTGTATTCTTACATTGACAGAGGTTCATGAATAATTAAAAAGCAATCTTGTATTGTGGTGTTTACATAATCTGTGAGAAAGTCCCACAAGCCTGCACGTTGTGTACACAGTGTGAGAGGTGTTTACTCCTATGTTCCGCCTAGGGACATCATGGGGACATGTGACATTAAAAGGCAAAACACTCGGAAAATACAATTCCAATTAGCAAATAAAAAAAAAGATTTGTTTCGTTTGTGCCGAAGAAAGAAAGTAATTTGTTCTATTGCACTTTGTCTGTTAAGGCAGGATATTCGGGTAACAAGGCAACCGGAAAATGCGTTTTTATGTCAGGAGCTGCAATTAAGTTAGTTTAAACATTGCTCCGGTTCATTCGGGTTCAGAGTTTATGAACGGGAACTCTATACAGCAAGAAATAAAAAGAAACGTGGTGCTTCCCGACTTGTTAAATGCGCAGTGTTTAGTTTTGGACTGCAGGGGGCAGTATAGATTCAACCTGATAATCTGTACTAATCATCTCCGAAAACAGCCAATCTGTCACGTTATAATCTAGATAAAGATTGTAATTTTATTAGTGTGTATATGACCAATAAATAATACAATAAACAACATTTGTAAACAATACAAGGAGTAAATACATTAAATAAATAATTATCAAAATGAAATTAATGTGAGAGCGACACAATATGCAGTGCAAATAGATAGTTTTGATCGAAACTAGTAGCTTTATACACATTGCCTGTGTGTGTGTGTGTGTGTGTGTGTGTGTGTGTGTGTGTGTGTGTGTGTGTGTGTGTGTGTGTGTGAGAGAGAGAGAGAGCGTGTGCGTGCCTGCGTGCGTGTAAGAGGGCGAGAGAGAGCACATAGAATACATAAACATTAAGTGAGTTTATCGAAAGAAGAGGAATTTAATGGTTTTGTGACAGTAATCCACTTAACTGAAGTGTCACTTTGTGATCAGTATGCACTTTTGTGGCAGTAAACTTTAGTAATTTAAGGTTCTCACTTCAGTTAAAGCAAAGCGTGAACAGGTATAGCATATTTTCTCTCTCTCTCTCTCTCTCTCTCTCTCTCTCTCTCTCTCTCTCTCTCTCTCTCTCGCTCACTCTCTCACTCACTCACTCACTCACTCTCTCTCTCTCTTTCTCTCTCTCTCTCCATCTCTATCTCTCTCAATCTATCGGTCTGAAATCACTTTTTCATTTTTTCAAAGTGCTTTTTTGGCAGGCTTTGTTTTGAAATTGGAAAAGCATCGTAACAAAAAAAATACAGAAACAATGAACAGATATGCTCAACAAAATACGTAGATTTGGAGACAAAAGAAAGATACACTATAAAAATGTTTCTAAAAGTTGTATACACTGTGAAATGTGCATATAAAATGAAGCCTGGTAATTTACATGGAAGTGTTACAGCAAAATACAGTTTTATTGGATTAACGGTAATTTTACAGTATGATGTTGGAAATCAGTAGATTACTTTTTTTTTCATGAGAAGAGTTGATGTGGCATTACACATGTTGTTTTTCACATACACAACGTAAAAAATGTATTGATTTATGCATTCAGTGATAGATGGATGAATAGATGTACAGACAGACAGACAGACAGATTATGTCTGTTATATATCATTATCCTTGACTCGACTTTACTGGTAAGGTACATGCTGAGGCTCCATCATCCTGAGATGCATGCTGGGAAAATGTCTTAAACTGGAATACGAGAAATGAAGTAATGGGCTAATGCTGTCCTAGCAAAAAAAAAAGAGAAAAAATATCAAGCCATGATGGAGGTTGCGTGACACGGTGGGAGAGAGATGGAGAGAATCTGTCGCTGGATGTAGTTCCACACGCTTTTAAAAGCAGAAGAGGTCAGTGCTTTTAGTGCAATAAAATACTAATCTAATTGATGGTTTCTCACATCTCAGCCGATCTTATATACATTTCTTATACTAATACACTTTTCTAGCAATCCTTGGCATTTCGGCACGTTTGCTTTTTCAGTTTCACATGTGTTCACATTTAGCCTTATTGGAAGATTTTTTCATTCATTTCAATAATCAAATGTTGTGGCAAGAAATGAAAAACCGATTGTGGATTTTTCAGGGTCTTGACAATATATTCCTATCCACTGCTAGATTTTAATAATAAAAAAAAAATGATTTTGAAAAATGAAGAACTGATTATGTTGTAGAATTTTTCATGAACCGATTTCATTCTTAAATCTAGAATAAATACATTATGCCTTGAAATGTAATAAAAATATGATGTACATTAAACACTATCATCACTAAACTATGAAATGTATACAAAATGTTCTGAAAATGGAAATTGAATAGAAAATTGCTTTCTCTGACAGCAAAACATTCAACAACCATCGCTGTTCCTAACATACTGATTGACAGAAATGCCATTTTGAACATGAATATAGCAAGTTTTTATACAAAATAAATAAATACATTCTGCGAGCACATGCCTTTTTAATGTGGTTCCAGTGTTTGGCTGTCCAAGGTGCTGAAAGTCATTCCAGCTCCATTTCCACTGAGCAAATTACCAACATGATGAATGAACAGAACATGTCTTACTTTTAGAAAGTAACTTCATTACTTCCTGGAAGCTTAATCAAGAGCAATATTTAATTCAAAAGGGCAAAAATTGTCAGGTTTTAATGGCAAATTAACATACACTGTACATATATGATGTTTATTAAGGTATATTAATCTTATTATATATTTCTTTCTGTACAAATGCTTTTATGAAAATTAATTTTAGTGCTTTTAGAGTTTATTTAACTAACAACCAGAGAACAATTGGCAAAAAAAAATAAAATAAAAAAAAATAAAGATAAAGTATTGACTCTCTGTAATGCCACTGGTCAACATTGCGTGTCCCTCCAATGATTGTTTCCTTACACTGGTTACCAAGTTCAAAGCTCTTAGACCTTCTAAAGTGGGTGAGATTGTCAATATGGCCACTATGGACCATACTGACAATTACAGATACTGCACATCCTTCCTCTGAAAGACCTTTATTCATGTCATCTACAGTCAGAGAATGAACAGTGCTCAGCAGTTGTTCTCAGTACCGTATTTATGTGAATATAAGCACCCCACGAAAATAAGCACCCTCCTGATTTTACATGCACAAAATAAGAAAAAAACATAAAAACTTTTTTTTTTCGTTTTTTCTCTAACGTTTTTGGTTCAATTACGTAAATCTTCTCTTTAAAATGGTATTCTTTAATTTACTATTAATAAATTAATACTATTTCTTAATTTAACAAACCTATCTTATGACTCGTATCATTTTGATATCGTTTTACTAGAATAGATAGCCAAAAGTCAATTCAAGTGGTCAGGACTTTATTTCCCAAGATTCTTTGCTCTCCAGTCAGACTCCACACATGTGCAGAGCAATTGTTTCAAGCTCAGGCCTGTTTCAAGCTCTCTGTTTATCCAACACCATGTGAAGAGGAAGGAATTTTATCCCCTGTGAAGCGACTGAGCGTTTTGATTGTGTCGGTACCAAGTCTGTATCAAGGCAGTGTCACTGTCATAATCTTCTGAAAACAGGACAAATTTGTTTCCATTTAAGACAAAGGTTTCCATTTATGACAGTTGACTTGTTTGTCTTGCAAGTTTGTGGGACAACAGCATCACCAGTGTAAAAAGCACATGTAAAAACATGTAAAAAGGGCCAATATCACACATCTGCAGCTTTGAAATAAGACTGAAATAGAAATCTTCTCAACTGAATGACAACAGAAAAGTACGTATTATTTGACTGGAACACCCGGAAATGGAACTTTGGATGCAACAAGAGATGGATGGAGGTTGCGGAGAACATGCTCAACAAAGGTCTGCGTCCATCTCACCCATTCCCACCCAAAATAACTCCACTTATTATATCAAACCATAACTCTAACAGTCATTTTACAGGGACTTAATTAAAAATTTCAAAAAACCTATTGAATACAAGTATACACTTGTAATACATAATTGGAATAAAGGCAATTTGTCGCCACGTGGTGTTTCCAGTGCAGTGACCACTAGGGGAGCTGCTCCAAATGTAGAAATATCGTTTTTGTTTTTGTTTTTATTTTTTATTTATTATATAGGGTTATAATATATATTAAAAAAAAATTTATTTTTAATTCTTACATCTTTTATTATATCTTTTTATTTTTAAGAGACCTATCATGTGAAATCGAAAAAAAAATGTAAGCTTTCCTTCTGGTACCCCGCATTAGACACATGTAAAAAATTCGATCTTGATCATTGTGAAAAGAAAAACACAAGGTGACTTAAAAAAAAAACAGTTATGTCATATTTGCAGAATTCTCGCAAATATCAATGAAGACTTTCCCAGAAATGCTTAGGTCATCCACAGTGACCTCTGATGTGAAAGGTCAAGGCAAAGGTCAAGGCAAATGCCAAGTTTGCCTGCAAGTGTGACCCGGATTTTGCAGATATTAAACCGGTGGAAGAAATGAAGAAGTCCAGAGCGCGCTCTCTATTGTACGTCCCTGCTTTCATTACTGAACAGTGGCGCGTCAGCTATCTCCCGCCAATCTGTTCTCAGATTCATTACTGCTGCTGTTGAAATACCGGGGCTCAGAAATTAATATGTCACCGCAGCAGATTTATCGATCCGCTTCAATTGACTCTCACCGCCTTCTAGAACAAACCGTCTCTCTTGCATCAAATATCCCTGAAAAAGAAAAAAAAAAACGTCCGAATAATCTCATCAAGTTGTGTTATGCAAATGAGTGCCTAGAGGAAACTATAATAAGTACTGTATTTATTTTATTATTTGAACTTTTTGACCAAACAGTGTCAAAGTTGAACATTGAAAAACCAAACTATTCTGAACTACTCTTGGAGCTCTAACTAACTTACTAACTAACTAACTAAAAGAATAAATAGCAATAATATTGTTATGCCACTAACTAATATAAATTATAAACTAAACAAGAAAATTATTATAAAATACGTAAAGAAATAATATAATAACTTAATACACTAATTCAATATAAAATAGCCAAATAGCTTAAACAATTATATATATTTTAATATAAATAATGGAACGTGTGTGTGTGTGTGTGTGTGTGTGTGTGTGTGTGCATGTATGTGTGTGTGTGTGTGTGTGCGCATGCATGTGTTACTTACATTGCATTTATTTCGACAATCCATCAATCATCAATTTTATTATATTTAAAGTTTTATAATACGCAAACTTTATTGAGACATGAATGTTTTAATGAATCGATATCGTTTTGTTCTGATTATTTTCAGTGTGTGTATTGTGATGTTTGGTTCAAGCAAAGTGTGGCCACCATTCGGTTTAGATCAACTTAGTCTAATAGTTTATTCTGACAGTCTAAAAGTTTCTTACTTTATACTATGTATGAAATGCAATGAAGCCATTCAAAAAATCTATGTTACAAATAAATCATTTTAAATAGCATATTCCATGTTTTAATTACATACAGTGTAAAGCTGCTGAATTATAATGTCTTTACTGTATCACACTGACTATTCAGAATTTGTGTGTTTTATTTCTCTGCTGCTATGGAGACCGGGTGCTTCAAAGACTGTTTAGTGCACTTGTATAATAAGTAGATTTTGCAATCAAGTATGCTTTTCATAACATCAATGAAAACATTTTAGTTTTATTAATATACTATTTGTCTCTATGTCTGTATATCTACATATCTGTCTATCTATGGTATCTGTCTTTCTGTTTTTTTGCTTGTCTATCTGTCTGTCTTGTTTGTTTTAGTTTTGTTTTTCAGGAAATATTTTACCGTAAGTAATTTACTTCATTATACAGCCATTAACTTAAGCCATTATACAGTTTTATTATTTTGCACACTATAATAATCACTGCAGCTTGATGAAGTCTACAAATTGTTTCTACAAAAAAAGTCTTATCTTGTCCAGTATTTACTGAATAAATACTATTTATTATTTTTCCGGAACCGGGCCTGTGTTCATCCAATTCTTTAATTACCAAGCGTTTGTTTGCGACTTGCTGTTTCGCCATTTCTAAGGTTTTTCATCCTCATTATCCTCAAGTTTCCCAGTCTTCCCAAAATGAATGATGTTTTAGTTTGCGTTAATCAAAATTAAATGCAACAAAATCTAGAACGTAAGCAAAATACGACTTCATTCTCATCAAGATTGCTTTTAAATGAACTACAATTGATAAAAATATTTAATTCGTTTTAATAAATAAAATAAAAAGGTAAAAGTGAAGTAAAAGCAAAGTAAAATGTAAACACACACACACACACACACACACATCACTGAAATATAAGGAACCTAAATGTACACATGTGTATTTTAGTGATGGATAATTACTGTGTGTGTGTGTGTGCGTGTGTGTGTGTGTGCGTGTGTGTGTGTTTTACTCTCTTAAGTGGTATAACTGTTCCAGCTCCAGCGTGGCGTCGGTCTGAGGCTCTCTAGCTTTACTCGGTCGCCAGGCCACGGCCATGGCACATTGATTTTTCTCCACCAGCTTGTTGTCTAATTGCCCTTATCAAAATCATGACCTGCTAAATGATGGTGTCTGTAATCTCACACTCTCTAGCCAGTGGGCATTGACATTTAGTCAGATTAATTATTGCAAACATCCACAGAGAGAGACAAGACGGAGCGAGAGCCAGAGCAGCTCCTCTGGATGGGGAATGGAACAGAGAGACTTAGAGAGTTTGGAGTGTCACCATCTGTCGTGGTGAATAAGTGGTACCCGGAGACGGCCGCTCTTATTCACACAGACCACTCGCTGATGAGGGAAACACTATTCAACTGCCCATACCAAACAAACAAAATACCAAGTTTCTAAACCAATGTGGGGACATTTTGGTACTTGAGGCTGGATTTCACAACTGTGCGTACTGTATTTTCTTTGAGGATGCTTATATGTGCATAATTCAAATGTTTTCATAATTCAAAAGTCAGGATCAATCACAACTAAATGGAAATATGGGAAAATGTACCTGATAAACAGCAATCAAGAAACCTTTTCCATTCTGCGACGCTTAGCAGTGGCTAAACAACACTCTTATTTTAATACGAAAATAAGATACATTAAAATAAAGTACAATAACTTTCTCTTTCAACTTTGTGTCTGTCTAAATTTTAGGTTTCTATAAGCTCACAGCTCATCACATTGTGTGGTGTGTGTGTGTGTGTGTGTGTGTGTGTGTGTGTGTGTGTGTGTGTGTGTGTGTGTGTGTGTGTGTGTGTGTTCTGACATTTACATCAACGTGTGGATCAAAATACTTTTTTATTTAGTTTTTAAACCAATGTGGGGACATTTGGGCACTTGAGGCTGGACTTCACAAGTGTGCGTACTGTATTTTCACAAATATAACTTTGAGGGTGCTTATATGCGCATAATTCAAATGTTTCAAGTCAGGAACAATAACAAATAAATGGAAATATGGAAAAATGTACCTGAAAAACAGAAATCAAGAAACCTGTTCCACGCAGCGACGCTTAGCAGTGGCTAAACAACACTCCTATTTTAACAAGAAATAAAATAAATTTAAATTAAGTACAATAACTTTCTCTTTCAACTTTGTGTCTGTCTGTGACCTACCACTGGCAGTGAAAATCAGAATACACCCATATATGGACATAGCAAGTGGAATCCCAGCACCCCCTACTGGAGATATACTCTACTACATTTAGAAATAATTTCTTACCATTTCTATTTTTCATCTATTGTTCAAATAAAAGAGTCATAGGTTTGGTTAGTAAGCGATGTGTTTGGACAGAATCAGAAAAAGCTCACAGCTCATCTCATTGTGTGTGTGTGTGTGTGTGTGTGTGTGTTTGTGTGTGTTTGTGTGTTCCGACATTTACATCAAAGTGTGGATCAAAATACTAAATAACACTCAAAGAAGTTAAGAAAAATTTATAAAAAGTACAATAACTTTCTCTTTCAGTCTGAAATTTCTGTATGGACATAGCAAGTGGAATCACAGCACCCCCTACTGGAGATATACTAAACTACATTTAGAAATAATATCTAGCCGTTACTATTTTTTATTGTGTATTATTCTATGTATTATTCAAGTAAAAGAGTCACAGATTTGGTTGTTTAAAAAATATATATTTGTAAGAGTTGTGTTTAGACAGAATTTTAGGTTTCTAGGAAGTCAGAACAACAAGAAAGTAAGAAGGAGCCCATGTTCTTCTATTAATAAGTTTTTTTTATATGCCAAATATCTTTCTGGTCATAGCCCATAGTCTGAACAACAATTGACATTTTTCTTTTTTTAACTGACCCCCCCCCCTAATTTTTGAACACATATAAATAATGGACATTTGTCTTTTTAAAGACTATTTTTGCCTAATTCGCATAGCGACTTTGCGTTGGTCTCGAAATAAGAAAGGCGCTATATAAATAAACTTCAACTTTTTATATAAGCTCACATTCTCATTTTGCATTGAATACACATGTTTGTGCGGCTTGTTTGTGTAATGCATGAAACAAATGACTTTATTTGCTTTGTTTTGTTTTGCTCTTTCAAAAAATCTGGCAAAGAGCCATTCAGTCCGTGATGGAGATAAAGATGTGTGTGGAATACGTACTTGATGGGGAGAAAGAGGGTCACTGCGATGAGCTGGACGGTCCAGACTCCACACAACAACATTATTCTCTGCGAGGTGAGAGAAGGGCGGCAGCTCAGCTTTTTTCCTCCCAACAAAATACATTTCCGGAAATCATTCCATTGAGAACGCCGCGTAACAAAATCTCATGCATGCTGATGTCTGTGGGAAATCGATGGCGGTGTTCTGCTATCCTCCAGCCCGCCATCGAGCTCATCTGTCCTGACCGCTGTGCTTTTCTTCAGACCCAGCAACCTGTTTCTGTTTGTAATAGAATAATTGCATGAACTGCTGCATCTTTTACCCAATCACAAGCTTTCAGAACCAGTATTTCCACATCACCACAACCTGCAATTTAAGGCTCTTCATCTGGAAGCAAAACTAACACCGTGAACCTGGTGCCAACATGGCGGACGCTGAATATACACGGAACTTACTTTTTAAAATGCGCAATGCATGTTGCTTTAGTAAATAGTAAATGATAAATGGTAAGGTAGTAAATGATGAAAAAAATGGTTTATGGGTAGTAAATAACTGTAAATTGTAAATAAATGAGAGAATAAATAAAAGATGGTGCAAGGCATGGTGTTTCGTTTAAAAAAAATCAGAGGTGTAAAGAGTACCATAATGCAAATCATACTCATGTAAAAGTATTTTAGTAAGTATTACAGTAAGTACCTTACTGTAAATATGACTCGTTACAAGTCATCAATTCCAAGAAGACTTAAGTATTTACCTTTGTACTGAATATAGGATAAAAAAAAAACACTAAGAAATGTGAAAAACAAGAAACTATTTATGATGTCTTATTTCCCAAGAGACAAAATAAATTTAACACCTCAATGTTTCAAAATTGCAGAGCAAAACAAACAAAAAAGAACAAACAGTCAGTCTCAGTCAAAACCAAATGTGCAAAAAATATACATAGTAATCTTTCAGTAAAAATTAGCAACCACTAATTTACGTTCACGTGATTTAGCTGATAAATATCATCCAGTACCTTCAGCATCCTGTAGATGGCGATATCACCTCGTCCGTTTTTGCTCACAATCACAATGTAGTGAGTAACGGTAAGTGTCCATTCAAAGAGTACAGATCACAATCACAATCACTCAATCACAAATGAAGTAAAGTAGAGAGTAAAAGTTGCTTGAATTTTTGACCCTAAGTACAAGTACAAAGTAGCCAAAAATACTTACATTAATCTTCATTTACTCAAGTACTTTACACTGTAATAAACATGACAACAAAGGAGAAGATGCATCATACACTATAATACAACATTTCAAACTTTAACTTTAAAGATCACAAGAAGCAAGTTCTAAGTTCAAGTTCATTTATATAGCGTTTTTCTTAGTTCGAGACCAACGCACCCAAGTCACTATGTGAAAAAAAATGGTCTTTAAAAAAGAAAAATGTCCATTATTTATCTGTGTTCAAAAATTAGGGAAAAAGAGTCAGTTGAAAAAGAGAAATGTCCATTGTCCATCGTTGTTCAGACTATGGGCTATGACCAGAAGAGTCAGACTGGTGGAGTGAGAGGAAAAACCTAGGGAGAACTCGACTCTCTGGTGCCAGTCTCTTCTGGCACACTAACATCACAAAGTCGTTGGTGAAGATGAATACGGAGGTTGTGTCCTGCGGGGCGTAAAGTGTGGCGGCTCTTCGCCTCAAGATGACGCATCGGCTCCTGAGCGAAAACTCCTTGAAACAATGTCATCTAAACTGTAATTTACGACAAATGTTGTGTTTGTTCTATCGTAGAAATGAAAATTCTCAGCTTGACTGAACGCGCTTATTGTCGAGGTCTTCTGCGATTTGCTCCGAACAATGGCGGCAGAAAAGAACGTCACTAACCGGCATTAGGGGAAATGAGCTTTTCTGATTCCGTTCATGAATCTCTAGTGGCAGCTAGTAACACTATCCTGCGCGTGAAGCGTAGATCCTCAAATCAAGCTGAACAGATTACCAGGAGCTGCTGACCCCCTTCACCACCGGGTCACGGAGAAAACGCCTCATGTTTGTTAAATCCTTCTTTGTTGCTTTCGAATGGTTAAATGAAACGAGTCTTTGTTCATAAAAAACTAATTATACGTCGATTATGCGACTAGAAAAGGTGTGGCTTATCTGATAGTAGAAAGACACTTTTGAAGCTTTTTCTGCTTTCAACGTTGAAAAAAAAAGGCAATTTATTAAAACGCACTTTTGCCTTTGCGAAATCGACAGTTCATTAAGGTGAAAGTATTTCCATAAGGCAGAGGAAGATCAAAATTTGTGGCTTCCCTCAGGGTAGCTATTACCAATAAGCTTGAAAAAGATAAAAAGACGTAGAATATTCATGCTTGATTTGCATATCACTTTTGCCATTGAAGTTTCTCACCAAGATTTTGACCCTTTGCATGTCAACATCTCATTAATGCAGCCTGTTTTCCCGTCTGTCTGTCACTCTCTCTCTCTCTCTCTCTCTCTCTCTCTC
>CM051507.1:3074084-3090123 GCA_028031935.1 Paedocypris micromegethes
TCTCTCTCTCCCTCTCTCTCCCTCTCTATCTCTGTTTGTAATTCTTTTTTTGTTTCTTTAGGATTTAACACACATTTGAGCTATTCAGCTGTGAGCATTACTGTGTAACCTTTCACTCCTCTGTGCCGTGCTGAATGTTTTAAACATGGGGCGTAATCTTTCTATTTTTCCACATTATAGTTTTATTAATTCCCTGTCTTATAGAACACTTTGATTTTTTTCCCTCTATAAATAATCTAAAAAATAACACCAACAAATCAATACCTGTCTGTTTGTCTGTCCGTCTGTCTATTCATCCAACAATCAATCTATGTATGCATCTATCTATCTATCTATCTATCTATCTATCTATCTATCTATCTATCTATCTATCTATCTATCTATCTATCTATCTATCTATCTATCTGTCTCTCTGTCTGTCTGTCTGTCTGTCTGTCTATTCATCTAACAATCAATCTATGTATCTATCCATCCATCCATCCATCCATCCATCTTTCCATTTATCTAACTATCTATATTTATATAACCGGTCTGTCCGTCCATCCATCCATCCATCCATCCATCCATCCATCCATCTATCTATCTATCCACCTACCTACCTACCAAACAATCATTTGCCAAAATCACAAGAGATTTAAAACTTAAACGTGAAAAAAAGCTTTCATTATACAAACTTTTATGTTGTTAACTCTGTCCCAGTTTTGTTGTGTTAATCATATCACATCAATGTCACATTTTGGTTAGTCTTATTAAAATGTTACCTTAATCGCTTTTGCAAACCCGATAAAGAATAAAAAAGAAGAAAGCGAGAGAGCTCAAGAGAGTCAATAGATGGTCTAGATCAAAGCAAAGACCCCACCCACTACAAACACGCATCACCATCTCTCCGCTGCTTACTGTACACATCCCGTTCGTTTCCATGACAATGCATGGGTTAAATAATAAGATCTGCCCTTGAGCCGACACGGACGACACGACGCGTTCCGACCCGAGAGGTGATTTCGGGAGAATCCTCAGCGGAGTGGAGTGCTCCATAATCAAAGCAACGCAAAAGGAGAAGAAACAAGCCTTTGAAAACAGAAGAGGCTTTTTATCCGTGTCGGCCTGTCAGAATGTGTTTTAATGACAAAATATGGGAGTGTGTGCTGCTCTCTCTCTCTCCACTCGGCTAATTCCCGACACCGCTGATCTTTTCCTAATGGTCACGGAGAGAAAGAATGGCCATAATGCCCAGAGGCTGAGAGCAGACACAACAACATTAGCCTTGTACTGTTCCATCTATTCCAGCAAAGCTCTGTGGGTTGGCAGGATATTAAACCGTCCCAACAGGTGCTTCTGTTACACACACACACACACACACACACACACACACACACACACACACACACACACACACACGTGGAATTACAAGCCAAACTGGGCGATCAATCATGCCTGAAGAAACCCGCCGAATCACGCCATTCAAAAACTCCTCGTGTGCGTTCAATTGCATTTCTATTTGTCCATTTACAGCCTTTTATTAACGTCAAAGCCGCGGAGAACCAATAAAGCTGATCGCATTTTCAATGAATAAAATTATGTCACGTTGACACGCTTCCGAATGAAATGCAGAAATGAATTTCTCTTTCCTCCACCGGTCGACCGTCATTTTTTCATTCACTTTCGGGGAAATGGTGCAGAGACGATCTTCTTGTTCGCGTTAAACGACGCATCGACTCGTAATAAACTCGTGTTCAACGAAGTTTGACTTTAATCACAGTTTAATCAAGTGCTTTTTAACTTTGCTGGTTGCGTCCCCACCTTCAACCTATAAGGAGATCTGGCGTCCCACATCAAAATGAAAGAAAAATCACTTCAGACTACCGAATAATTTCACTACTATACATATGAATTATTCTGTTTGTCTATTTTCTAAAGCTTACTCTATTTCTGAGTCACAGGGATCTTGGAGACACACACTTTGAATAGGTGGTTAACCAATCACAAAGCAGGACACAGACACACATGTTCACACTCTCACACACAATAACAGTCAATGTTACGAACCCTAAATGGACTGTTAAGAAATGGGAGACCTGGAGGAAACCCACGCAAGCACGATGAAAACAAGTCTCAAATGGGTCTTTCTTGTTGTGAGGCGACAGCGCTGCCCACTGCTCCATTGTGTTGGTGCTTATGAAATAATAAACTAATTATTGTTTTTTTTTTTTTTTTTTTGAAACATTGAAAAAGAAAACTTTTTTTTTGAAACATGAAAGCCTGAACATTGTGTCATAAAACTTCTGCATATCCTGAAACATCAAAAAAAAAAAAAAGATTCACTGAGTTAGTTACATTGAATGAGTCAATTTCTCGAATATTAGCTTACTTTAACGAATGAAGATGTCAAAGTCCCTTTGTGTTTCAAAGTTCAGAGGAGTTTCATCACAAAGACGCATTTACGTCGTGAGAAACGTCAAACGCGTCGGCGAGGATTTTATTGCTTCAGTACTGTACCGCAATAATCTATTCCCTTTTACTGCTCAAACACGCTGCTAAATATGGACATCTGAAGTGATTTGAAGCAAAGTGTTCCATAAATGACTAAGAGCTGTTATCATCCACTCCACAACAGTCTTCATTAATTTTGCCATTATTAGCGCGGCCTTCGGAGCAACGGAAAATGTTGGAATCAGAACTTCTCTCTTGCCATTATGGATCTTTGAGTGTGGGAAATATTGTGTTTTTTCCATTTGCTCGTCCGTGTACAGTATCACTGTGTCTTTTTCAAGTGTGTGACAAAAGCATTTTGTGACTCGTCGTGGATAAGACACTTCTTAGTTCAGTCTTCATGATAAGACGTAGACTTCTTTTTATGTACAGAACATCCTAACCCCAATACGGAGTGATGTGTTTACTCAACGCTGTGTAATCAGGATGTGACCGCCCACGACTCAATACAGTGCTAAGTTGCACACAATGCACGACGGGGCAAATGAGCCATGATCTACCTAATATATTTGACTTCCAGCCTTGAAACACACTCCGCGACCTGTTGGACGGGTCCAGGAAGAAATGGAGACTGGGGAATGTTGAAAAATCACAAACAGAGAAGAAAGAGAGCCATGAAAGAGAAAGTCGATCCGTTTGTCCAGGATACGAAGAGATTATCTACACTAAACCAAATATGTGTGCCATGCCTGAAACGTTATCACTCGGGATGATCTCACTTGTTCTAGCTGTCAGCCATGTTTGTTGAAGTCATAAATGTGTGGCAAAGTAAACGAGGAAGTTGAGCATTTATCTTCCAGATCTATCGCTGAAATGATGAAGAATGGTTCACAGTTGCGTGAAGAGCGCATCCTAATAAATAGATTTTAACTTACAGAATCAAACTAAATGGAAAAACGTGACTTGGACAATAATACAAAGAATGTCAACATAAAATGGTTTATCTAAAGCTCAAGGCTACGTCTCAAAGGACAATGGACAAAAAAGTTAAAATATTGCGTACTTACACAAACCCAAGGCCAAAAGTAGGCAGACCAAACCCATTATTGTGAGAAAAGACAACGTTTATAAAAGGGTGCCAACAGATATAATGGCAACAGAGGTATGAAAACTAAACCGATGAAACTGAATCTGGTAAAAAAGAGGGCGACATGACAACAAACAGAACAACATGGACACTGCCAGATCACCAGTACTTCCAAGAAGAAGACAGAAGCCGACAAGATCATGACAAAAAAGATTGAAAAATCCACAAGTTTGCTCAACTAGAACAATTAATAGAATATAAACTCTGGTGTAAAAGAAAGAGAGAGAGAGGTAGGTAGGGAATGAGATAGGTAGGGAGATAAGTAGGTTGGTAGGTAAGGAGGCAGGGAGATAGGTAGGTAGGAAGGGGGTAGGAAGGGTGGTAGTGTATGTATTTGGGATGTTGGGAGGTGGGTAGGGGGACAGGTACAAAGTTAGGTAGGGGGATAGGTAGGGAATTACGTAGGGTGGTATTGAGAGATAGGATGGTAGAAAGGGAGGTAAGTAGGGTGGTAAGGAGAATTGTGGGGAGGTAGGTTGGGAGGTTGGTAGGTAAGGAGGCAGGGAGATAGGTAGGTAGGGAGGGGGTGGGAAGGCAGGAAGGGTGGAAGTGAGGTATGTATGGGATAGATAGGGAGTTACGTAGGGTAGTATTGAGGTAGATATGGAGATAGATAGGAAGGTAGGTAGGTAGGGAGATAGGATAGTAGAAAGAGAGGTAAGTAGGATGGTGGGAGGGAGGGAGGTAGGTAGATAGACAGGGATGGAGGTAGGTAGGTAGGGAGGGAAGCAGGTAAGGGGGAAGGGATAAGTAGGCTGGTAGGGAGAAAGGTGGGGTTGTCGGAAGGGAGGTAGAAGGCTAGGTAGGGAGGTAGGTGGGTAAGGACCTAGGTAGGGAGGTATGTAGGAAGGAACCTGGGTAGGGAGATTAGTAGGTATGGAGCTGAGTAGGTAGGTAGGTAGGTATGCAGGTAGGTAGGTAGAAAAGCAGGTAGGGAAGGAGGGAGGTAGGGGATAAGTAGGGCGATTGAAGGAAGGTGGGTAGGATGCTAGGTATGGAGGTATGTAGGAAGGGACGTAAGTAGGGAGATGAGTAGGTATGGAGCTGAGTAGGTAGGTAAAGAGGTTAGTAGGTAGGTATGTAATGAGGTTGGAAGAGAGGTATGTAAGTAGGAGATAGGTAAGGAGTTAACATTTTGTTGTGCATTTAACCGTTAAGTGAAGATACACACAAACCTGGAGCAATGGGCAGCCTTAATCTTGGGGGTTCGAGGGGCAAGTGGTGGTCAGTATTTTGCTCAAGGACAATCAGTTTTAGAACCTTCCGGAACTCTCTAACTCTGGACCAAAACCGCCGTAAAAAATCAAATCAAACAATGACGTAAACTGCTTTTCACTTCCTACCAAAAAGTAGGAAATAAACATCATTGTTTGTGTCGTGGTTTTTCAAATGTGGCTTTTGCTGGATGAATCCACAAATAATAGGGACAAGTTTAGGGTTGTTGTAAAAAAAAAAGTGAACGCTCCCCTACTTGAATTGTAATTACAGCTGCGGAGGGTTGCCAGGATACAACCCATGTGGAATCATCAGGGACACGGGAGTTTGCAGGCCTTTTGTAACAGTGAGTTGCGACGTGCATCCAATACTCTGAACGAAATTACCGCCTCACTGACAACAATTTATGAAAACAATTTGTGGACAAAACATTGAATTGGTTTAAAGGCGCACTGGAGTCTGAAGTGCTTGGTTCTGATGGCGTAATTGAGTTAGTGCCGTTAGCGATGGACCGGTGATGTTATGAAAACTCCAAATAACATCCTGCAACACTCTGACAGGCCGGCGTTCTTTTCGTCTTTCTTAATGTGAACTTATGACGCTGAAGTGAAGCGCTGATCACAGATACTTAGAAACTCATTTAACGGTGAATATTTCGCCGTAGTGGTGTTTTATAAAGCTATCAATCGTTGATTAAATGAAAACGCTCGGATACGCATGTGGTGTGTTCACTCATCATACTACTTGTTGATACTGAAAAACCAATAGCTGGTGCTGATAAAAGAAAGGTCTTAGTTGAAAGAAAAACAAAGTGGTTTCTTTGTTGAGATATCAGCATGAAGCTTCATAGCTCACGACAGATTCTGTGTTTATTCATAAATACTTTCCAAAGCGCTGGACAATTCCATGAATTTTGAAATCCTTGGGAATAATCACATTCTTCAAGTTCTTGAAGTTCTTCGTGCGCTATTATCAAGATAATTTTCAGAAAAATCACCCTCGATGTTCTTGGAGGTTCAATCACAGAAGAACAATACGTTCTGCTTAATTTTATGTTCTGCTGGTTTTCAGGCCTCTAGGAAAATACTTGTAATCAATGCAAAATACTTTGATTCCTCTAGGAAAAGAATCAAACAAATTCACGGACGTTTAAAAAAAATGTGCTGCCAAAAAATTTGCTCAGAGTTTGAAACTATTTTTAAAAATTAAAATGACCTTTACACGTTGGATTGATGGCAAAAACACAAGTCTCATACATATCTACTGCAATCTTTTTTTAGTTTTATTGTATAGTATTTTGCCTCTTTGAGAAAATGTTTATTGTTTGTTGAAGAAAAGTGCTTTAACTATGTTATTATCTTATTTAATATATTAATAGTAATTACTCATTATTATGTTATTTTCAGTTTTCCTGGACGCATGTTATTAGACATCTTTAAATTTGGATTGTTGTTTGAGGTGATGTGACAAAACGTAAAAATGATAACTAATTACTGAATATTTAAAACATCAAAAATATTCAAAAGACAGAGGAAACTGCCAATGTTTTATTTTCTCTTATTCTAATTTCTTCCCTAGCCACTGTGACCTTTGGTCCTAGCTAAATTATTCACATTTTTTTGTACAGCAGCTTTGATCAAGTCGCTAACTGTTAGATCTGCTATATTAATAAAGCTGAATCACATTCAATAGCGTATGTTTAATTCCATCTCTGGGTCACGGGGAGCAGCAGCCAATCCTAGCAGCTCTGGATCTGAGCCAAGACACGCCCTGGATTGGTGGCAGGCCAATCCGAATTGTGAAGGGCAGAAGGAGAAGGACGGCCTCCCGCCTTCATGAATTGGCTCAAACCTCTGTGACCCAGAGATGAAAAAGCAGTTTTAAAATGTATGGATGGATGGAATATAAACGAAGGGAAAACATGTTTTATTCTGTGAATGTATATTATTGCATTGTTTGCCCTTTTAGTGTTTCCTTCACAGCCGTGTGGAGCTGGTATTACACGAGGCTCGTTCCTGATCTTCCCGCCTGCTCGACTTATTAAGTTCAATCTGCAAAGCAACATATTGCCACATAAATATTAGAAAGTCAAGCAAGCATCTGGAAGACGGAGTGTGCACTCAGATTCAAACACACTAGTATTGCCAGACAGTTCTCCAGGTCGACAGCAGTAGAGTATACTTTAATAAATAGAATCAATAGTATCAATAATATCTACTTTTAATACACTGACATTTTGTGTCTGTGCAGTAAGCTTCTCAACCTTAGTGAAGATGCTCTTTAAATTATTTGTGAAGCTGAGGGTGAACTCCATATAAGGAGCTCAATGATTAGCCCCACCTGTCACGGAGGATAACGATCTGCTGCTTCCCTTCTCGACCTCCAGGGGGAGCAGAGGAGCAGGATCGTAACAGCTGCCATTTATTATACTAAAAATCATATTTTAAGAGACATGATCCTGGACTAAAAGTATAAAACAGCAGTACTGTATGAAACTCAGATCAAGTCATTTTGTATCACAGGCATCTTGAACTACATTACCCATGGCCATGTTGCTTTGTGTTTGCTAATTTGTTTGCAGACGCTTAGGCCTTCCATTTAATACACAAATATAAGCAACCAATATATATATTTTTTTTTTCGAATTATAGACCCTCAAACTCCTAGGGTGTGCTTATATACGAATATTTTAAGTAATATTTCAAAACAAAAATCTAAGCGCCCATTTTTTAGGGGGGTGCTTATATTCACGCAATTACGGTAGTTTTTTTTTGCTCCCTACCTTATTTTCAATTCTGATACTCGTTTTGTTTCTGACTTCTAAAACTTCTCATCCCATGATTCTCCACTTCCTCTTACATTCCCACCCCCACACTCCAGACAGCACACGTATTTTACTAGGCTTTTCCCTAGCAACCATTAAGACTTTCACACACTGACATTACACAAGACCCAGAGGTCACTCAGAACAACATTTTTTTAGTTCTCTCCCTCTTTAACATTTGCGTGTTTGGGTTTTTTTTTGTTGGTCCATTTGCTTTTCATGCCAATCCTCTGTCGTTCACAGGTCACGTATTTTCACCCATTTAATTAAACTCAAAAATCGTGTCTTTGGCTTCCAGAGGAAACTCGAGCACCCAGACTGAATAATAATAAACCTATTATTTTAACCAAACACAAATTAAGAGAATTAAACCTCAAATCAAGTAAATATTATCAACCAATGTTGTGAGAAAAATTATTTAGTAATTTGTAATAAAGCAAGATAAAAAAAGGCAATGGCGCTACCATCTGCTCCACCGTGCCACAATGCAATTTTTCGATTTAGACTAAATATGAGATGTAATGTGAAAAAAGGAGACAATCATTTTACTGAAAATACATTTACATTTCACTTACAATATGACTGTCCAAAAAAGCAATGCATATGCATCAAATGATAGCAATAAAAGGCTTTTTTGACGTAAAGGTCCTGGATGACATATAGACACATCTACACATAAGGAAGGAAAAAAAAGTGAAATTTTTTTTGTTTGGTTTAAAAATGAAAGCAACCGGATCAAATATAATTTTCACAAAAATAATTTTCACTTAAAATTTTCACAATATTTAAGTTCTACAAAAATCAAATGAATTTTTGCATATGTACGAGGCTACTGTATTTTAAAATTACTTTCAATTCTATTTGGCATACGTAAGTAAAATACATATACGTAAAAAAGTATAAAAATAAAAAATATAGATATGACTTGTTAAGTAGCAGTTTTTGTTCTTTATTGGCTTTATTATAAAACAATGTCGTTTTTTTTACATTATATAGTTAATTAATTCATAAATATAATTATGTATTATGTGTTCAATCACATTTTCTCGAAACAAGCAAATATTTCACTCTGAATTCTACGCTAGCTAATTTCACATGTAGGGAAACAAACAACAATTATTTTCTAATTTCAAGCATTTTTGGCTGGTCAAGAATCAGTTTTCACAGTGAAAAGTGGGTTTTGATCAGCAGTGTTTGGTTTTTAATCATTGGATGAGCATTGGGCGCTTTGAGCGAGACGCGTTTTAATGAGCGATGGATCCGACGTCGCCGTTAAACATCACGCAACTTGCAAACGAGTGCTTGAAAAATAGCCACCGTGACTAAGAACTAATTGCTGTATGTAAATGAATAATTCATCAGTGAGAGTCTGACGCGCCACGCTACAGAGATAAAGCCGTGTTGTGCGAATACACCTGACAGTTTAATGGTGACTTGGAGTGAAAATACAATGAAACTGAAGTACTGTAATGGGGGTGAGACGACCTCTGTCGCAATCCAGCATTACGTGGACACACAACCCCCTCACACACACACACACACACACACACACACACACACACACTGCATGTTCTCGGGAAAAAGTAGAACAGAATAGAATGTCTTTATTGTCATCGTGACACATGGTTACAATGAAATTGAGAACACTACTTCGTTTGGTGACAACATAAGGAAAAAGAACAAATAAGAATAATTTGAGAATAAGAATAACAAAGAAGAATAAAATGTAAGAGAATATACACATTGAATAGGATAAAATATAAATGGAATCTCTAGTATAAAAAAGAGGGCAAAAAAAGACCCCACATGTTATAAATATGTAGAGCAGCAAGTTCAAGTTCAAGTTCTGAGCATTTGTAAGGTGCTTTTCACAGTTTTAACTGTCTCGAAGGGTACAAGTGAATATGTAAGAGAATTGTTGCTTTTTATTCATTTGATCGTCTGGTTGTTGGTGTTAAGTAAATGGCTATGATTATCACTATGACTATGACAAGTACATGTGTGACAGTGGCCAGGTAAAAAAACCTCTCAAATGAGAAAAAAAACCCTGTTCTCCATTTCTCCACATAAACAGCGTCATCAGGTCTACAGAGGTCCAGGAGACATCATAGAGAAGATGAAGCCGAAGCTCCTAGGAGATTCAGGAGAGGAGTGAAACACAGAATTAGAAAAACAATTAGAAAAACTTGAAGTACCATAATTCATGATTTTGACAGTTTTAGGAGGTGCAGGTGTGATTCGGTTCCGAGCACTAAACTAGGCAGTCTTTCTATACTATTATATTAATGTTTTCTGTAAGTTATCATAACAGGTTATATGCTTCGTTGAAGAGATGCGTCTTCAGTCTCGATTCTGAGTCTCGAATTGAACCAGGCAGAGCTTTCCATAATTTGGGTGCTAAGTATGCAAAGGATCTTCCTCCCTTGTAGATTTTACAGATTTGCGGTATTATAAGATGGCCGTAGATTTGAGAGCGCAGCAGTTGTGTAGGCTCATAGTAAGTGATGAGCTCATAGCGATATAGAGAAAAGTGACAATCAGTGCAGATTTTAGGCTGTTCTGGTGATCTTCAGAGCGTGAATAATGTAGCTCTGAGGGAAAAAATACACCTTAGCATCAATGGAAGAACACACAAAGGACTTAAATGTATACACTTTGTCCATAAACGTACAAAACATCCGTAGTATATTTTGTTTCCTAATATAGAAATTTAATTTAACACCTCAACGTTTCAAAATGGCAAAACAAAATAGATAAAAAAGAACAAAAAGTCAAACTCAAATGTGCAAAAAAGTTACCGTTACTTGTACAATGTAACAAGTAACGGAAAGTGTTCACTCAAATGTAGTAAAGAGTACCTATACTCAATCACAAATGTAGTCAAGTAGAGAGTAAAAGTTGACGTTAAGTCAAATTTACTTGAGTAAAAGTTGTAAAGTATGCCATTTTACAAGAACTCAAGTATTTTTCACGTAATGAATTTCAGTGAAAAACCCACCAAGAAATTAGAAAAATTATTCATGAGGTTTTATTTCCTAATATAGAAATTGTATTGAACACCTCAACATTTAAAATGGGAAAAACAAAATAGATAAAAAAAGAACAAAAGTAACTTGTTCAGAGCATGGATAGCTCTGGGGGAAAAATACACCTTGGCATCAATGGAAGAACACACAAAGTACTTAAATAAACATACACTTTGTCCATAAACGTACAAAACATCCGTAGTATATTTTGTTTTCAGTAATGAGGCTTTAATATGAAACTTTGCTGCCAACCACCGCCACGCTTTTCCTGTTGTTTTCCTAGCATGTGGCGGAAAAAACAAAGGCAGATTAATGGTGGCTGAGCGCCGCGGCTCCGTACTCGCTCATGTGATTATATGCAAAATGCACGAGCGCTGTCACGAGATAAAGACAAAAGGAAATGATAGTGGGGGGTGACGGGGTGGCGGGCTGCAGATAAGTGCATCAGCGCTAATAAGCTGAAGAGCCAACAGCTCGAAAAAAAGATCAGCCAATGAGATCGCGCCGCCGCCTGCGTCATCGCCGCAACCCAGTGACACGGCAGAAGTGACTACCACCTGAATCAGACGCCAACTGAGAACTGTTTGTGACAACACGGCTGCTGGCGCTTTGGCTGGCTAGATTAGAAAAGACAGAGGCTAGCACGCTAGGCTAACGTTTTTTTTTAAATTAGGCCGCTTTCAAAGGTTTATCCATTTCGGTTTTTACCAGAGGGGTAAAGATAGGGTAACCAAGTGTCCTCTTTTCTCCGGACATGTCCTATTTTATACGGAGTTTAGGCTGAAATAAAACAAAGAAAAGTGAAAAAAAAAACTCTATTCATGAGGTTTTGTTTTCCAATACAGCAGTGGAATGTACCAAAAATGTTCAAACTAAATAGATAAAGAACAAAAGGTCAGTCTCAATCAAACGTGCAAAAAAGAAATTTAATTCCGAGATGATATTGATGTGATTCTACTGAAGTCATTGCCTACAATAGACATCACGTACATTTATTCACGTTGCACCAAAAAATGAAGCTAAAATATAGTCATGTTACAGTGGTTTCTGCCATGTTAGGCTTGGTAACGTTACAATACCACTGTAAAGTCAGGGAAGATCTATATAGTTTAGCTTAACATTAAATTCACAAACATTCACGCCTCTAATTCACGTTCCTGTGGTTTCTAATTCACATTTCACATCCAGTATCTTCAGCAGACTATAGATTGCAAAATCCCCTCGTTCACACAAGAAATTAACCGCAATAAAATCGATTATGTTTTGTCACGCACGATCAAAATGTAACGAGTAACAGTAAGTGTCAATTCAAATGTAGTGGAGTGAAAGTACGTAGAGTGAAAAGTACAGTTACTCAATCAGAATCGCAGTGCAGTAGAGAGTAAAAGTTGCTTCTATTTTTTATACTCAGTACAAGTACTAAGTAGCCAAAAACATACTTAAGTACTTAAGAGAGAATTCTGACATAGCTGATGCGCATCTAATTGTTTCAGAGCTTGTTAGTTAGGCTAATATAGATATTTAATGTAACACTTGAATGTTTCAAAATGGCAGAACAAAATAGATTAAAAAAGGACAAAAAGTCAAATGTGCAAAAAAGTTACCGTTACAGTGTCCACTCAAATGTAGTAAAGAGTAACGATACTCAACCACAAATGTAGTCAAGTAGAGAGTAAAAGTTGCTTGTATTTTTTTTATCCTCAGTGCAAGTACAAAGTAGCCCAAACACTTACGTTAAGCAACAAAGTCCATTTACTCAAGTACTTTGCACACTGGTTTGAACTGTTTTTTATCCACCAATCCCTTTGGGTCATTTTAAGAATCATGCGTTTAACACGTCGCGGTGTGAACGCTTCATGCCTAGCGGATGAGAGAGTGGAGGTGCTAGTCGTAATTAGTTATGAAGTGTATTTTTATCTGGAGTGACTTGTAAAAAGATAATTGTGCAAATTGCTCGTTTGTCAGCGAGTAGAGGTTAGAGGATTAGAAGCCATAAAGAACTGAAGCATCCTCCAGACCGCCATCACTCCCAGTCCCAAGCCCACCACACTCAGGTAAACAAACGCGATGAGTCATTCGCATGTCACTTTGCATATCTGTTTGGGTTTTAAATTCGGGTCGGCCATCTTTGTTTTCTAACCAGGCGCGCTCTATCTCCGTGGCTATCTGAGAGGGATGAGGTCATGATTTCAGACTCCGGCCTGTGTGAGATTCGGAGCCGGACCTTGAGAGATAAGGCAACAAGAAAGAGGAAGAACACGCCATTACTGTGTAAACCGCCGTGATTGATTGGTGCAATTGTACTGGACACCTTTTATTTCCACTATATGGGCCGTGTAGTAGATAAACCACAGAGTGCTGGACCGTCATGGCGGGGTCAGGAGGTCAAGGCCACTTTCACTAAACCTGTCAAATTCGCTTCTTCTGAGCATTTTTCAACCTTTCGGGGAAAACGCCAATCGTGTGTTTTCGCTTCTGTGCTTTTAATTAGGGCTGCACAATATTGAAAAAAAATATGCGATATGCGATATTGCATGGAATATAACATATTCCCATATATATATATATATCTAAAGAGTAAAACTACTGATGACTAAAATGATACTAAAATGAACAGGCAATATGTTTTAATCAAATGTTGCTTAATTTGGGCTGAAAACTGTCTAGTAGGAAGCAAACATTAAGACTAAAAACCTCAGCAGATATACTGATTTATGATTATTGCCAATAGACTTGCAAAGATAAAATGCATTGCTCTCAAACATTACATTTTATTTACAATCATCAAGATCAACATGAGCATCTTTTAAACAAAATGTGTCCTTGCCTTTCCTGCTTTTAAATACTAATAAATAATGTAAAATATTAAACAAAGTGTTCAGGCCTTATAAACGTACAATCACCAAGACTGTTTTGAAATTAGTCTCTTTTAACCAAAATATGTTCTTGCCTTTTTTTAAGTAAAATAAAAAAAAACAAAATAGTTTTATGTTGGATATTTTTTAAACATATCCAGCCATGTTTGTTTATTGCAAATAAACCCCTTTTGCATTGATCCGCTAGGTCGATTAACTTTGCGATATTTTTAAATGTTTGCGATATGGGTATTGCGCATCCTATTATCGCGATAACGATATTTTTTTGATATATCTACTTTTAATTGTTGCGCGTTGCGAAGAGATTGTGGGAAATTGTTGTACTGGTTTGGGGAGAATGGTTTGCTGCTGACATAGAGTGACTAACAAAAAGTAGAAGCAATACTGATTTAATAGAGGAAAGAAAGTGAGTGAGTTTGTCAATATGTCCACTAGGGACAGTATCAAGTCCAAATCCCTGCAACTGCCACTAATAAAACTTCATTTTGATGTTTCTTTATGTTGTCGTTCTTTCAACTTAAGCTCAAGGGACGACAAAAGCCGCATGTATTAAGAGCTCAAGAGAAAGGCAATAAAAAAGGAGCAAAAGGGAAAGGATGCTTATTATTTTTCTATTTTTAGTGGTGAATAATGCTCATTTAGTGATTCACGTGGGATTGACCTACAGCGATACTTGGTTTTTGTAGGAGCTTTAGCAATGATTCATCTGTTGGTTTGGGAACATGGCAATAAAACGACATCATGGAATCAGGATGTATTAAATAATTAACTAAATCACGAGAGGGAATTCAGTTATATTATTAAATTAGAGGAATTGGGGAATGATTTGCAACGTGTTATGCGGAAAAGACACGTAATTTTACACTTGTCATTGAATGAAAAGGCGGATAGAAATTGATAAACAAACAAAGGCAAAACTGAGAGTTTGATTTCACATTTTTGATTAATTGTGGATTAGTTGTAACATTGACCAAAAGTTTACTTTAGTTGTGGCGGTTCTGAAATAGTTCTGTCATTTAATACACAATCATCAAAGAAACATGCTATTATAACCACTATCCTATTTGTTTCCACTCTATTATAACCACTATTCTATTCTATTCTATTTTAATCATTATAACCACTATTCCATTCTATTCAATTATAACCACTATTCTATTCTATTCTTTTCTATTCTACTATATACAATTACATATAACTACTTTTCTATTCTATTTTTGTTCTATTCTATTATAACCGCAGTTCTATTCTCTTCGATTATAACCACTTTTATTCTACTCTACAGTATTATAACCACTATTATTCTTTTTTATTCTATTATAATCACTATCCTATTCCATTTGTTTGTATTATAACTACTATTCTATCCTATTCAATTATAACCACTATTCTATTCCTACTCTACTCTATTCTAATATGACCTCTATTCTGTTTTATTTCATTATAACCACTATTTTATACTATTCGATTATATTCTATTCAATTGTAATCACTATTCTATTCAACTCTATTATAACCACTATTCTATTCTACTCTACTCAATT
The DNA here is from genome assembly GCA_028031935.1 of Paedocypris micromegethes. Classification (NCBI taxonomy): domain Eukaryota; kingdom Metazoa; phylum Chordata; class Actinopteri; order Cypriniformes; genus Paedocypris; species Paedocypris micromegethes. Next base: position 3,089,147 of record CM051507.1, read on the forward strand.
CTTTTACCAGTATTACCACTTTTAAATTTTATTAGATTGTAACCACTATTCTACTATTCGATTCTATTCCATTCTAGTCGATTGTAACCACTATTCTATTCTATTCTAACCTCTATTATTCGTTTCTATTCTACTAAAACTACAATTAATGTCTAAATCTTCTCTATTCTATTATAACCACTATTCTGTTCTATTATATCTGCTCGGCTGAAACAGCCTGGTGTTGACCTAACTGAGTTAACCGAGTCGTGTGAATTATTCTTTCACCACTTCAATATGGAGCGGATGAACTCACAGATTTTATTTAAATACGGTCACAGCAGAGAAGACTGAAATGTAATTTACTGCCACTTGTCATTGTCACGTCCTGAGACTCGGGAGGGAAGTTGTCGAGCCTCACATGTTCATCTCAGTAAATCAGGGGAGCGAGGAGCGCTGGGGTCCGGCTGCTGGGGGTCTGCGCTATTAAATTATCATTAATAGATGTGAGTCCAGCACCGTGACCTTTGTATTGTCCTGGCAGAATGAAAGCAAATGGAAGAATTCAATAAAAATGGTTTCAGCCATTAAATGTTAAACTGATTTTACCAGTAATAAATATTAGATAATACAGCTGCAAGCAGCAATGATGGTGAGAACTTTAACAATGTTATAACTACTATTATGTACAGTATACATCGACTATATAAGAATACTATGTATCAGATTTGCAGATTGTTGTCAGATTAATTGCATCAGATTATATACACATATTTTATATATAAAAACAGAACTGTATTCATATTTATCATAACTATACTTTTTTCATTTTGTTCAAAAGTTGTATCATAATTTGTTATTAATACCTTATTACAATTGAGAACAAATATTTTTATTATATTTATGTATCTAAACTACTCAAACATGATTTTGCACCCCCCACCAAAAAATACATTAAAAAAAAATAAATAAATAAAATAAAAAAAAAAAAAACAAAA
>CM051507.1:3090140-3100346 GCA_028031935.1 Paedocypris micromegethes
CACACACACACACACACACACACACACACACACACACACACACACCAATATATTACCCAAAACATAGTGCATAATTTTGAAAATATAGTTTTCCAATTTAGTTAACAACTGACTTTGTTGATAGCAAAAACAATAGATTTAGTTTCCTATACACAACAACTAACAACTTTAACAACTAAAATGCATAGGCACACACACACACACGCACACACACAATGCCATGACCTGATCTGATCTATGTGACCTACAGATACTGTATTTACTATAACTTCTTAGTAGAAATGAGTGAGTGAGTTAGTCATTATGGCCACTAGGGGCAGTATCTGAAACTGAAATTTTCATGAATTTATATGCGTGTCAGAAAATGTATTTTTTCCCATAATAATGATGAATAAAGCTTTGTTTTGATGCTTGAGATAATCTCTCATCAATTTGTTCAATTAACAATCCACAACATGGAGCGTGAGTAAATGTGTGAGTAAATGTTTACCTCAACATCCAGTGTGTTGTCTAAGATCCACACACACATCTTAAAGAGCACGTGCGATCTAACACACACACACAGTCTCAGTTTGGAGGGTTCTGCTCTGCATCAAATTTCCACTTACCAAAACGGCCACGAGGGAAAACGCCAACAGATGCCGAGAGTAAACCATCTCAACATCAGACCAGCGAGTCCCAGCGGAGCCTGTGTGAACAGTCTCCTCGCACTCCACCGCAAGATCTGCTCACTGTTGAAGTGTCTCATGACCTCCGTGACCTTCTGCATCCACACTGACCCCACAGCTTCATCACGGCCTGAAACCATCTGACCTCTGGGCCACTCTCAGGTCATGTGACAGAATCTGCAGCCGTTCTCCAGAGAAAAAAAGCCATCGTGCTGGTTTAGTGGAGCACCATGATGGACAATGGATCAGTACACGCCGAGTTTGTGAAAAATTGTGACGGTGAGGAAAAGATTTTATTCTTCGGCTTCTCACGGCAGGAATGAATCAAGTTCAAGTCCTGGTCTCCCGGGCTCCGGTTCAAGAGAGTTGGAGTCTGGAAAATTGGGTGTGGAAGTGAATATGTGTCCTGCTCTCTGATTGGTCAGCCACCATCCTGGTGTTTCCCAACTCATTCCTAGTTTCTGGGATTGGCTCCAGCTCCTCGTGACCCAGAAATGGAAAAGTGGTTAAGAAAATACAGTCAATTCCTGTTAATGGGACACGACCATTTTCCCTCAATAAAGCGACACAATTTTTCATTATGATACTGTCATAAATGGTGGTTGCTAGAAAGCAGGTCGAGTCTCGTATGCAGTTTAGATGTTTAATGATGTGAAGTCCGTTCGGCAGAATCAGGGTCGTAAGACAGGCACAGGGTCGAGGGCAGGTAGAGACAGGATCACAACGAGGTCACAGGCAGGAGGTCAATAAACACGGAAGTAACTAGACAACACAGAAGACAAAGGCAAAGGCAAAGGCAAAGGCAAGGAACGTGGCAACGGCAGGCGTAGGCAAAGCTTCGCCCCGATCTAACGGCTTGCAAGTCTTTATATAGTCCTCGTGATTGGCGGCAGGTGAATTCACTTTAGGCGCGCTCCCGCGCGCCGCGGAGAGAGAGTGCGTGCACGCGCCAGCGGCACCAGCACGCGCGCCGGCTCGGGAGACTTGCACACGGTCATCACAGAGCCCTCCCCCTATGCGCGGCTCCCGACGCGCATACGGAACATCATCCAACCCTGGCCTCCACTCCCTGAGTCCTTTGAGTCCCTCCGAAGTGTCAGGGGGCCAGGGTGGCAGAAGCGAGGGCAGAGGCGAAGACTCTGGAGCAGGCGAAGGCAGAGGCGAAGACTCTGGAGCAGGCGAAGGCAGAGGCGAAGACTCTGGAGCAGGCGAAGGCAGAGGCGAAGACTCTGGAGCAGGCGAAGGCAGAGGCGAAGACTCTGGAGCAGGCGAAGGCAGAGGCGAAGACTCTGGAGCAGGCGAAGGCAGAGGCGAAGACTCTGGAGCAGGCGAAGGCAGAGGCGAAGACTCTGGAGCAGGCGAAGGCAGAGGCGAAGACTCTGGAGCAGGCGAAGGCAGAGGCGAAGGAGTAGGTCTCAGAACCATTCGTCGGCGGCAGACACAGGTTCGTCGGCGGCAGACACAGGTTCGTCGGCGGCAGACACAGGTTCGTCGGCGGCAGCACAGGTTCGTCGGCGGCAGACACAGGTTCCTCAGCAGCAGCAGCAGACTGAGCCCTCTGAACGTCCAGCCTCAGCAGACTCGAGACCCTCTGGAACGTCCACAGCCTCAGCAGACTCGAGACCTCTGGAACGTCCACAGCCTCAGCAGACTCGAGACCCTCTGGAACGTCCACAGCCTCAGCAGACTCGAGACCCTCTGGAACGTCCACAGCCTCAGCAGACTCGAGACCCTCTGGAACGTCCACAGCCTCAGCAGACTCGAGACCCTCTGGAACGTCCACAGCCTCAGCAGACTCGAGACCCTCTGGAACGTCCACAGCCTCAGCAGACTCGAGACCCTCTGGAACGTCCACAGCCTCAGCAGACTCGAGACCCTCTGGAACGTCCACAGCCTCAGCAGACTCGAGACCCTCTGGAACGTCCACAGCCTCAGCAGACTCGAGACCCTCTGGAACGTCCACAGTCTCAGCAGACTCGAGACCCTCTGGAACGTCCACAGCCTCAGCAGACTCGAGACCCTCTGGAACGTCTTCAGAGAAGCTTGGTGGCTGAGGCAGAACGAGTTCCTCCTCAGAAAAACCTGGCGGCGGCGGCAGGAGCTGTTCCTCCTCAGAGAAACTCGGCGGCGGCGTGAGAGTTTCCTCCTCCCAAAGCCCGGCGGCGGCGGCAGGAGCTGTTCCTCCTCAGAGAAGCTTGGTGGCTGAGGCAGGAGCTGTTCCTCCTCAGAGAAGCTTGGTGGCTGAGGCAGGAGCGGTTCCTCCTCAGAGAAGCTTGGTGGCTGAGGCAGGAGCTGTTCCTCCTCCCAAAAGCTTGGCGGCGGCGGCGGCGGCGGATCAGCGGAGGCTCGGCGACATGCTCACGCTCTGCGACACCGGGTGTGCTGGGAACAGGGGACACTTGGCAAGACACAGTTGTAGGACATTTGTGTATATTCCATGGATAGCCAAAACGTCTAATAAATGAATCAATGAAGGTGCTGAATGTTATTGTCTGTAGCTCTGTGAGGCTAAAGTTCTTGCATGCCCAGTCCAAAGCCTCTCCCTTTAACAGAGACACAATAAACACAACTCTGGAACAGTCTGTTGTGTACCATGCTGGATTTGCGTTCCATATGCAAGTGCATTCAATGATAAATCCATGGCATGTTTCTCCCTCACCATCAAATTTATCAGGAAAAAACTGGTCATTTTCAGCAGAGGGTTTGACTTCACTCACCCAACCTGAACTCTCTGTGGGCTTCATGGCTGCGGAGACTCTTGGTGGCGAAGCTTTCTGTCATGAATGGTGGTTGCTAGAAAGCAGGTCGAGTCTCGTATGCAGTTTAGATGTTTAATGATGTGAAGTCCGTTCGGCAGAATCAGGGTCGTAAGACAGGCACAGGGTCGAGGGCAGGTAGAGACAGGATCACAACGAGGTCACAGGCAGGAGGTCAATAAACACGGAAGTAACTAGACAACACAGAAGACAAAGGCAAAGGCACAAGGCAAAGGCAAAGGCAAGGAACGTGGCAACGGCAGGCGTAGGCAAAGCTTCGCCCCGATCTAACGGCTTGCAAGTCTTTATATAGTCCTCGTGATTGGCGGCAGGTGAATTCACTTTAGGCGCGCTCCCGCGCGCCGCGGAGAGAGAGTGCGTGCACGCGCCAGCGGCACCAGCACGCGCGCCGGCTCGGGAGACTTGCATACGGTCATCACAGATACATGATTGTGTCCCAATAAAGTGGCTGCTCCCTTTAACTGGCCATTTTTTTGATTGATGTTTTTTTTAGTTGTCTCTATGTATTTTTTGCTCATATAAATCAAGAATCTGTTTAATGCATTTGGTTTCACTGCTGATACACTAACAGGAACTTAAATTATAATTATTATTTTTTTAAACTTAAAGAATCTAAGAATACACTTGTAAAACATAGTTTGATCACCAGGTGGTAGCAAATTTACGTCTACATGGCTATTCCATTGCAGTGACCTCTAGGGGAGCAGCTGCAAATTTGGAAAATATGAATTTTTTTCACATTTTCATAAAAAATCTGGTGGTATAGGGGATAGAACGGGGATAGAACTCCAATTTCTATGAGAATGGTTGTCTGGAGGGTTTTATGACTGTGGCGTGGTAACATTTTGTGATTTTTAACCAAACTTGTAACCCTTACCTCTAATGCACTTTGTATCTCTGGAGCTACATAATATAATAATATAATATAAATATAAAGTATATATATTTAAGCTTTCCTACAGAGAGCCAGTAATTATAATATAATAGTATTATAAAATATAATAAGGAAAGGAAAGGAAAGTGAGGTGACGGCAATATGGCCACTAGGGACCATACTGAATTTGTGCTCTGCATTTAACCCATCCGTGAAAGTGCACATACACACAGTGAAGTGAACACACACAAACCCGGAGCAGTGGGCAGCCGTGCCGTGGGGCCCGGGGGGCATGTATATAATAGTATTATATAAATATAAATATAATAAAGGAAAATTAATAAATAGAAAATTATTATAATGAGTCAAATGCAACAAATTACTGTCCTGTCCCATTTTGAAAAAAAGAGAAATATAAAGTTAGACTGTCTGTGACAAATGTTCAGCCTTGTAATCTATTTTTATTTGAGATGTGTGTTTATTTATTCATTCATTCATTTTTGGGAAGCGTGACATCTGTTTTCAATCTCCTCCGCTCCAGCTCCCATCAACATCGCGTTTTTTAATTTCCCGAGTTTTCTCGCGCTGTATTTTGCGTGCGTGTGAGTGTGTGCGTGTGTGTGTGTGGGTGTGTGTGTGTTTGTTCGTCTACAGCTGCTTTACAGCAGATTTAAGTGTTCATAGTCAGATTGATTTCCCACAGGGTGGAGATGGGGTGGAACGCGGGGTCCGGGAAAACACTTGATGGGGCAAACAAAATCCTTCTCCTCCATTTCCTCCCTTCTTCAAGAAGCCTGACGTGATGATGGCTAGCACACATAAAGAAAGGCACGTATTGATCTGCGGTTGCGGTTTCTTTAGACGTGACTCAGAAGCTTCGCATCATTTGAAAAGCCGCGTCAACACGAACATAAACAGATGCGCTCGCAGTCTAAACCCATCTGGAGGAAAGTTGTATGAGCTTTTGATGCCATTTAGCCGCATTCAGCCGCGAGGCTGCTGGGTAAATACAGACTATTAGCCACGTCCCAATTAAACACACTAAATACAAAGCGTTTATCACAGTTTACAGCTAGAGGACTTAGCAAATCAGATCAGTCTATATGGGTATGTCTGTCTATCTGTCTATCTATCTATCTATCTATCTATCTGTCTGTCTGTCTGTCTGTCTGTCTGTCTGTCTGTCTGTCTGATTCTGTCTGTCTGTCTGTCTATCTTTCTGTCTGTCTGTCTGTCTGTCTGTCTATCTATCTATCTATCCATACGTCCATCCATCTATCAACCTACCTATCCATCCATCCATCTATCTGTCTCTGTGTGTCTATTAGTCAGTCATTCCAACCAACCGTATTTCCATCCATCCATCCACCCATCCATCCATTATCCATCCATCTATCCATCTCTCAACCTACCTAACCATTCATCTATCTGTCTGTGTGTATCTTCCACTCATCCATCCATACATCCATTCATTCATTTTTATCTATCTATCTGTCTGTCTGTCTGTTTTTAAAATTATGTTTTATTCACAACAAAACTCACATCCATTAGTTCTTTAAAATAATCCAAAAAAGTCACAATGATTCATTTCAGTATATATATATATATATATATATATNNNACACACACACACACACACACACACACACACACACCTATACTGTATGTCAATCTATCATTCTATATATATATAGGTATAATGATACCATAAAGAAATGCCATCTACATAAATGAAATTACTGTTATATAGAATTTAACACAGTATAAACTAATAATCATTTATGCATGAATATAAATAATTTAATAATTATTAAAATTGCATTTTAATGCCACACCAAACTTTAATTTTGTAAACACCACAGACAAAAAAACTCTATACTGTACTTGATTTATTATCAGATGCATTTACACTTTATTTCTCCGCAACATCGGTGGATAAAACACTTTCAGAGCACAACCGGGACAAAACAATATCAGACTTTAATACTATATAACATCTTTTTTCCCCCAGATTAGACATTAAAGGGAATTTTCAAGTTTGTGGAGTGCATCCACCATCCTTGTTTGAAGTTTTTCACAAGAGGAACCATACAGGCCGCACAGTGATGAAGATGATGATGAAGGCCTGACCTCACATTGACCTTCTCTCCTCATTCATTCCAGATCTTTCTGAACATCCCTAATTATTTTGTGCGCATTCAGAGCCGGAGAAATAAAAATGCAAAGTGGTGCCGGGTTACCTGCTTCCAGACACTGTCATGGTTTATTAGCTTCAGAAAATCACCGTCATCTGCTTCCCGTCCTGAATGACAGATATAATATTTGCCAGGAGATATTCGCTGTCACGAGGACGTCGCTCGGCTCCAATAATCCACAACGAGACCTGAAACAACTACAATCCCCGCTGATCTCAAATGTTTTCCTACACGGAAGAATTAAGAAATGCTAGGTTTCCTGGTACTTCATCAGCTTTTATACACGGGATTTTCAAGATAAAATTCCTGAATATGAAAACTACAGCCTCGTGGGCTAAGATCACTGAGCAGGAAATATCTTTACTGTCGTGCAAATTGTACATTTTGTGAACATTTGTGGAAATTGTTTAAACTTGATTCAACTTTATCCTTTATATTCTTTGCGTTATTTTAGTATGATTGTCTAATTAACACAGTTTAAATGTACATTCTAAGATTTTTTACTTCCCATGGTGGCCAGAAAATGACGTAATTGTGTAATTTCGCATGTGCCTAGAAAATGCAGAAAATTCTCCCGTGTAGGAACATAAATTAGAACATCGACACCTTCAGCGAGGATCACACAGGGAAGGGAACACAAAAGCCCGCGAAAAGAATCCCACAGACGCTTCCAGTGCATTTCAAAAGAAGTTCTTTTATCCCCGCAATCAAACATCAAGTGCACGTGGTCTTCTCCACAAACGCCACAAGTACAAAACCGCACGACACGTTGATCACGTGAATAAAATCCACAAAACGTCGCCATCACGGATGGTTCAAAACGCTTATCTCACTTTTTAAAAATTATTTCTAACCTCCAGACACTGACACGAAACATGCTCTTATTATGTAAGTGCTCCTGAAAACACACAGACTCGCGGACCTCTGAGGAACGTTCTGGTCAGAACCACGCGCTCCTCTCACACCACTCTCCTGGTGTCTCTCCGGCACAGGATCTTCTTAAAAGACCTGCGGAAGTCATGGTTGAAGATGGTGTAGATGATGGGGTTGAGGGAACTGTTGCAGTAGCCGAACCAGAAGAAGAACTTGAAGAGGGTTTGGGGCACGCAGCAGTGGCAGAAGGCGGTCAGCGTGTAGGTGAAGAAGAAGGGGAACCAGCAGACCACAAACACGCCGATGACCACAGCCAGGACGAAGGTGAAGCGCTTCTCGCGGTTTTGCCGTCCTCTCCACCGGCTGGTTTTGGCCGAGAGGTGGACGTCCTTCTTCTCCATCTCCTCGGGCTTGATTTGGCTCAGCTTGGTCTTCTCCTTCCCGCTTTTCTTCTTCAGGGAGCAAGGGTTCTTGACCTTGTGGTCCGAGGAGGAGGACTCCTCCATGTCCACTCCGTTGATGTCGGCCTTGACCTCCGGTTCCTCGTCCGGCTCCCCGTTGGGCTCTTTGGGGGCCGCGTGGAGGTCTTTCTTATCGGCGTCTGTCCTCTTCCGGTCACCAGGGGGCGCTCTGGTCCTCTTTTTGGCGATCTGATAGATCCTGATGTACACCAGGACCATGATGATGCACGGCAGGAAGAACGAGCCGATGGAGGAGGAGACGATGTACCACTTCTCCCGGTTGATGTCACAGATGGACGCCCCTTCCTCCTTCTTCATGGTGATAAGAGGCGGGAAGGAGATGACGGCGGCGATGACCCACACCACAAAGATGATGCGTTTGATGCGCTGCGGCGTGCGCTTGAGGTTGTACTCGATGGCTTGCGTGATGGACCAGTAGCGGTCCAGGCTGATGGCGCACAGGTGCGTGATGGAGGCGGTGCAGAAGAGAACGTCCAAGGCCAGGTAGATCTCACACCACACCTGCCCGAAGGCCCACAGTCCCATCAGCTCGTTGGCCAGGGAGAAGGGCATCACCAGAGTGGCCACCAGAATGTCGGCCGAGGCCAGCGACACCAGGAACAGGTTCTGAGGAGCCCGGAGAGCCCGGCTGGTGAAGACGGCGATGACCACCAGCACGTTGCCGAACACGATGAGGAGGATGAGGAGCCCCACCAGGACGCTCAAGGGAAGGGCCACCACCAGGCTGTAGGGCGGAGCGCTTCCTTCCGTCCCATTGGTCCCATTGTCACAAGTCATTGTCCCCTCACTGGTGAGGCCAGAACGTTCCCTTTATCACGGAATGCGAGGACGAAGAGCATCTTCTAAAACCAAACACACAAAAGTTACCGTGGAAATGTCTGACACTGGAGACGATTTGGACCAGAGGTGGCCAACAAGTCAGAGCCGCTGTTTTTTATGTTTTACTGCAAAGAGCCACATAAACATCATCCCATTCCTTAATCTTGTACGCACACACACACACACACACACACACACACACACACACACACACACACACACACACACACACACACACACACACACACACACACACAGACCTCTGCTCATTTAATGAAAATAACAACACCAACATGACAATATTAGTTATTTGTCAACAGTTAAGTGTGCATATTTGACTCATGTCATGTGAAAGCTCCTGAAGAGCCGCAGGAAACTAGTTAAAGAGCCGCGTGAGGCTCGAGAGCCACGGGTTGACCACCCCGGATTAGACCAACAGGAGCAGTGGTCTTACCTCGGATCAGCAGCGCAATCTCCGCACGGAAAGTTGGTAGGTGGTCCAGAAATTAAACTCCGTGGGGTGTAAAAGGCATAGCAAAGTCGATTAAAAAACACAAACTAGAGGATGTGTGTGTGTCTTCTGTGCTGGAGAGTTGAAGAGTGCGCTTCTTCATCGCCGCTCGTCTCCGCTGCGCGCGCAGGTTCTGGCTCGTCTCGCGCATGGAGCTAATAGAGGCATAATCATATTATACTGCTGTATGAGAGAGAGAGAGAGAGAGAGAGAGAGAGAGAGAGAGAGAGAGAGAGGTGGCTGCTGGAGAACGTGTGTGTGTGTGTGTGTGTGTGTGTGTGTGTGCGCGCGCTCCCGAACTAAATTACTTCCCTTACGCTGCGTGCGCGACACGCCCACTTTATCTTAACGCCAGCCTCTGGATTACCGTTGCTTAGCAGCTGCCTGGAGGCGCGATGCAAAAAAAAGAAAGAAAGAAAACCACTCCTGTCATAAACCTTTCGCTTTAAGTTCATTCGTTTACTACAAGAGATGTGAGAATTAAGCAGAAGTTAGTGTTGTTGAATCGGTTGAGCTTTGATACTGTGCGTCAAAACAGATTTATTTTTTATTTCGTGATCATTAGAAATCACATTATTTGTAGGCTCTCGTTTGTATAATGCAATTCTTGTAATGAACTTGTCATTACACAAACTTAAATGTTTTGCGGTGATTCTGAACCAAGAACGCGCGTGTGAAGTGAGACGGAGAAGCGATGAAACAGTGACACCTATCGGACAAAACACGTAGCAGTTTAAAAAAGCTTCATCAGATCGTTTCATTTATATTTAAAACGAGGCTGTTAAATGTTCCAATTTAAACATTTTTTAATGAATAATGTGATATACAACTATATATGGATGGTTTGACGATAGAAAAGTAGACGTTTTCAATTCAACGGAATTGTAACGACATGTCTTTCATTTTGTATTTTGCATTCTTTTTTCCATTCATGCAACTTTAACAACATAATTGTGCTGTTATCATTGTATTATTGTCTTGAGTAACAGCAAAAGCGCGCACACACA
>CM051507.1:3100600-3179135 GCA_028031935.1 Paedocypris micromegethes
CACACACACACACACACACACACACACACACACGATTACAATTGAACTGTCAATACACCATTTTAATTGACATATTGGTTTCGGACTACATTCCTGATATACGATAAATGCTTTTTCCCTCCAGAACCAGAACCACAGCCCTGCAGAAATGGCACATAAACGCTGAAAGAAGGAACGTGTGTGTGTGTGTGTGTGTTCCTATAATGCACAGCTCTCCTCCAGTTCCCAAAGGCATTTATTGTCACAATTCCATTTCGTCACCATTGAACTATTCCCACGCACGCACACGTATGCAACAAGAGGAAACGTAAATGTACAGTTCCAAGCGTTTATACAAAACCAGGAATGCAATGACTCTGGTGTATATTTGAACAAAGCATGAACAAAGAAAGCCCTTTTTACAGTGAGTCCGTCGGGTCGGTCGGTTCCGGGCGGTTTTATTTCATCAGGCCACGAGAAGTTCAGTCCGTGTGGTCTGATCCCAGGTCAGTAATAGCATCATTTCGCAAAAAAAAAAGGTCTGTGAAGCAGCAACAAGTTCTGCTGGTATAAAAAAATTTTAAAATAATGCAGTCGCTTTTGTCCTTTTTTTATCTCATGCCAGAAAACGGCAAGAAGCCCCTCCGGCGCACACAGGGTCCTTAAGATGCCAAAAAAATAACATTAAAAAAAATAAACAACAATCAACAAATTCCATTTGGCTTGAACTCGATAGGATTTACAGTCGCCGAATGAAGCAGGAAATCAAAAGTCCGGTTGAGAAAATGTGCTTTGAAAATCGAGATAAGCGTGATATGGACTTGAATACACAAACACAAACAGACCAAAGTTCCGATCAAAACGTTTAATGACGAGAAAGCGTCGCCTCAAATCAAGAAAAGCGGTGTTCTCGTTTGATTCTGTCGAGGCGTCTTTTTTCCAACTCTCACTCATCGTTATAAAATAAGCTTGACAAGTAAAATCAAATATAAAATACTTAAAAGTAATGAAAATAAATGCCCCCGTCCACTCGTTTAATTGGTAACATGAACTGTTACGACCCTTTTACGTGAGGTTGCCAAATATCAATACAAAGTGCATTTAAAGCAGCAGCATAACAGGGGCGTTATATGCTAAACGGTGCAAAAGATACGTTTAGGAAACTGAAAAGTAGCAGAACAAAGTAATTAAGACTGGTCCAGTAACACCACACGTGAGATCGGGACCAGATTGTGACGTTCTCCTTCAAAAAAAAAAAATCCTCACGCTGAAAAACGAGTGAGGGATCTGGCATCCCGCCGCTCTCGCTCCTCAGCGTCTGATATGAAGATGTGACCAGAGTGCAACACTGTAGATATGGCAAACACCAGACGCTCCGAGAAGCAGAAGATTGACACGAGTGGATCTACAAATCATCCTTCGTTTACGTTAAAACCTCAAGCTTTGCCCCCGACACAACAGGAATGAATGAAAAAAAAAAAAGTTTACAAAAGTATTTAAAGAGACTAACAATCATAAACAAACCCAACTATTGGTGAATAAATTATACTGTGTAAATGAATGTTTGTATAATAAACATTTCGCATACGTTTAGACGACAGAGCGCCCGACTGTCCCGAAGAGGCACGATTCTGCAAATAAAAGTTTGTTCACCGCTTCCAGACAGGTCTACTGTACAAATGATATTTCAGTTGCGGGACAAAAAAAAAAAAAATCAGTGATAAAAATATAAAGGAAGAAATACCGAGAAGAAGGGGAAAAAAACGAGAAATCTGAACCTGTCGCGGAAAAGATGAAGACGTTTTTGCATACAAGCGTTTTCTGGCAACAAATCCCCCATAATGACTTTAATAATAAAACGACTCGGCGATTTGAACATCAGTGTCTCTTCTCAGGACGACAAACTAAGAAAGGGACTGGATTTGGCAACAGAAGTTTCGACATTGACTGGGATCTGGCTGGAGATAAAGGACAATGATGTCATGAAACGGACCCCCGCGTCTCTGTACAGCGTGTGTTTCTCACACCATGGCACGATAGGGACCCTGCATCTTCAGGAACTGGATGATGAACGAAGGACCACCGGCGACGATCTGTGGCGGGAGGTGGCTGAGGGGGCAGTTCTCTATGCTCATGATGGACAGCTTGCTACACAGGGCCAGTTCAAAGGGCAAGCTGTGCAGGTTGGGGTTGTCGTTGAGGTACAGGTCCTCCAGGTTCTCCAGGGTTCCTGTGTGGAGAGACGAGAGCAGGGTGGGTCGGGGTGGTCTTCCACGGATGGACGGCTTGCCATAGCTTACCGATCTCCTCGGGGAGGTGCTGGAGAAGGTTCTCACCCAAGCCCAGGTAAGTCAGGTTGGTCAAGTGTCCGATGCCTCTTGGCAACGTGGTCAGCTGATTATTGGTCAACACAAGTTTCTGAAAACAAGCACGAGATTTTAGAGCTTGTTCAATTTTGATTGTCTGAGAAGTGCTAGACAGCTAAAAACTGTGTGTGTGTGTGTGTGTGTGTGTGTGTGTATTTAGGCGACTATAAGCACACCCAGGACTTTTCAGACTTAAAATATAATTAACAGGAGGACATAAGCACCACATTACTTTCTTGGTTCAAGTTCGAGTTCAAGAACTTACTTTCTTGGTGTTCTGGTTTTGTCAGAAACTTCTGTAAAATTCTGGCTAAATACTTTGAACAAAATTTCTTTTAACAAATCTAACTTGTGACTCTTCAATAATGCACTAAAACTAACTTTGTGACCTTATTAATAGACAAAAAAAAAAAACAAAAAAAACAATAGTATTGTCAAAAATGTAGTAGAGTATGTTTCCAGTAGGGGGTACTGTGATTCAACTTGCTATGTCCATATATGGGCTGCAGACAGAGTTCGTCATGTTATTGAAATTAATTGAATTTATTTTCATTTCTTCCAGTCTTATTTAGCCACTGTTAAGAGTCGCTGCGTGGCTAGTCTTTCTATATTTCTGTTATTAAGTCAATAACAGCATATGAGCATTTTCTGCCTCCGGAGTCAATATAAGGAAAAAAAAAGACAACATAGTTGAAAAAAATGGGTGCTTATATTAGCACAAAAACGGTATATACATACAGTATACCCCCATTCATCTCAGTACAGTAATAACTCCAACATTTGCTGTGTATGCTAGGATGCCATTTACCACGGATGAAGAAGAATTGCAAACTTGATTCACTATTAATGACTTCTTCTTACTGACATGTTTTGGTTTAAAGCCAACAGAATTTGACTCCAAAAGCACACAACTTCAGCAGGTGATTGACATACAAATTGTTTAAACCACTTCCTCCATTTGTGGTCCTGAGGGCAACACACACCCTGAAACTGTGTCAGCGGCCAATCACAACGCAGCAACCACCAAACGGAACTTAGCAGTTTAGCAAAATTAGCAGTTTAAGCCCCTCAGTCTTCTACGACATGCAGATGGAGAGTTTGGAAGCAAACACCCGAGAAAATTCCTCAGGCTGCTGTGAAAGCGACGGAGGATGAGAGACAGAAACTAGACGTAATTTTGTATAAACCAGAGATATTCGCAAAATGAGGCAATTGAAGTGCAATAGAGAGAAACCACAAAACAGAACCTATTGTTTTTTTTTGCACTTTGGTGAATTTGATGATGTTATTGACGTGAAGTTGGCGTGGCATCTCGTCAGGTAGTGCGAGTGTGTGAATGTGTGTTTTGAGATTAAAGGCTCCAACACGAAGGTTAACTGCACTGCAAATATGGACCACAAAGACGCTTTTCAGATACCAAAAAACGTACCTGTAAATCTTTAAGATAGGCAATCTCGTTGGGCAGGGACTCCAGTTTGTTCTCCTCCAGGTCAAGTTCTCGCAGCTTCCGCAAATTCCCAATACCATGAGGCAACTTCTTTAGAAGATTGTTGGACAAAATGAGGACCTGAAAAAAACATTAAAAAACGCCTCACTAGTATCCAACAGACTGAACACTTACTTCTTGATACAATTTTTGGCTTTCGGTACGTAATTATGAGTTTTACAGAATGACAATAATACAAAGAACAGCATGGCACCTCCAAAGACACAAGTCCTGATATATCTTCAGCAATCTTGGTGAGCTGGTTTGTTGCCAGATTGAGTTCCACCATACTGGTCCATGTACCAAAGTCCAGCGGAAGTGATGTCAGCTGGTTGTCCTGTAACAATAATTGAAAAACTGTTATTGAAACATACAATAAAAGTATTTCAACAACATGAATGAAACTGATTTCAAGTTGAAACATGATATGGATAATCTCTCACCTTCATATTGAGCTTGCTGAGCACTTTGGCTCTGGAGAAGATGCCGAAAGGGATTTTGTTGATACGATTGTGCTCCATGTTAAGAGAGTAGATGGTTGAAAACTGCGATGGTCCTCCTACTGGGTAAGACTGGAAACAGTTCCGTGCTAGCGTTAGACTCGTCAGGTTCACGAGACTGGATAGAAGTCCCTGGAACGGTACAGAAAGAAACAAATATTAAATTATGGACGGGTTTTGCTTTGAGCTTTGATAGCTAGCAACACAAGAGCCGCGTGTTTGATTTTATAAAGTAAAAAAAAAAAAGGTACCTACAATGACATTTATATACAGTGGTACCTTCACTTACAAGTGACTCAGTAAACGAACATTATGTTAACGAAGGGCGTTGTCGAGAAAATATCGTCTCTTTTAACGAAATTATTAGGGATCACGTCACAGCTTTCGCCAGATTATCGCAAGATTCAAGATGGCGGATATAAAAGGTTTTTATCACAGTTATTACAATATTTTATCATAACATAAAAACTTTTTTTTTTATATTGGGACAAATTATCAGATTTAGATGCAAAATGCGACCAATTTTTCCGAAACTGCAGTACACACTAAATAATTTCGTAAAGAGAGGTACCACTGTATATACAGTCATGTTAAAAAATTAGGACACCCTTTGACCTGTCAAGGGTTGACCTGCCAACCTGTCAAGGGTGTCCTTTTCACATGACTGTATGAAAAGTGGACAAAAACCACATTAAACTCAAGTTCAGCCACCTGTATATCACACATCCTTACCTCAGGTAACACTGAGATGTTGTTATTTTCAAGGTTAAGCTCTTCTAGTTCTCTGCACTTAGCCAAAGACCGTGGAATAGCCGAGAGACGGTTGTACCTCAGTCCCAAGCGGTTTATACATGACAGGTTACCTGAAAAAAAACCAAACCATTACTTTTAAGAAAACAAAAAACAAATCCACCAACTTCCCCAGACTCTTACCTATAGTCTCAGGTAGATCAAGTAGTTCATTGTGCTGCAGGTCAAGGTTTGTGATCTGAGTGCAGTTCCCAATCTCTTTAGGAAGGTGCTCCAACTGGTTGTGGGCCACATCCAGCGTGATCAGGTTACAGAGCTCACCTACAGATCAATACAATGACAATATGGAACAAGAAAAGTGCACTGAACGTTATTTATCAGCTAAATCCCATAAACGTAAATATGCTCTTGCAGTTTTTTGCACATTTGAGACTGACTTTTGTTTTTCTTTTATCCATTTTGTTCTGCTATTATGAAACCTATAAAAAAAGAACACTTCCAGTTTTGAAAAAAATAAAGGAACAAAAACACATTCAAATAGTTACTGCAAAATAAAATGTTGTGAGCTACAAAATTGTCCCAACAAATTAATCTAAAAAATAAATAAATAAAATGTAGCCTTCTACCCTGCCAATTTAGTTTTCTGTGTTAGGTAAATTTTTTAGCATTATGACATAATGTACCAAATATGATACCAATTGAAACTCTTCAGAAACTGTTCAGAATGATAATGCTTTTTGCAACTGGATGCTTCCTCTTCAAAAGAATTAGAATTTTCCGTATTGTAATTGCGTAATACACTTAATTAATCCAAACACCCTAATAAAGACTATAAGGCGTACCATTAATCAACATCTATTACATACAATTTAAAAAAAAAATTTTTTTTAACATAAAACACACATCTTCCAAATTACAATGCACTTATTTAGAACCCAAAAAACCGCGATATTTAATTTTAAGCCGTTTTGAAGGCCGGGGCTCACTCACCGATCTCGGCAGGAAGCTGTTTAATCTTGTTCTCGCGGATGCTGAGCATGGTGAGCTTGGCCAGACTCTTGATGTCCTTCTCCACGCTGGTGATGCGGTTGAAGCGCAGGTAGAGCGTGGTGAGCGAGGCCAGGCGGTAGACCACGGCGGGGATCTCGCGCAGCTTGTTGTGCCGCAGGTCCAGCATGCGCAGCTTCTTCAGGCTGTCCAGCGAGTCGGGCAGACTGGTCAGAGAGTTCTCGCTCAGTGCCAGGGTCACCAGGCCCGACAGGCATCCCACCTCTGCCGGGAGGCTCTGCAGCTTGTTGCTGTACAGGTAGAGCTCGGTCAGCTGGCTCAGCTCCTTGATGGACGAGGGCAGCAGATGGATGGACCTCTTGGACAGGTCCAGGCGCATGGAGTTCTCCTCGCGGCACTTGTTGAGCTCTTTGATGACCTCGGCGTTGCTGGACTTCTTCCGCGTGCTGGGCGGCGGGTTGGGCCGCTTGATCGTGCTGTCCAGGGTGAAGGCCACTGCCGGCGAAGCACCACTCGTCTCTTTCTTCCCCTCTTTGGCATCTTTCCCTTTGGTTTTGGACTTCCCTTCAGCTTTGGGTTCCCTCTCTTTCGAGTCCTTGTCTTTACCCAGAGTGCTGCTCATGGCGAAAGGCCCGCTGCCCACTGGCACATGGGACCCTCAGTTGCTCTCGTTCTTTCTGTCGTCTGGTTTTAGAATGAAAGGAGAGGCTGTTTTATCTTGCATGCGTGAGGCTGGACGCTCTTTACCTCTGGACGTGTTTAAGCTTGGTCAGTGTGGTCAGGGTGGCAGCGAGGCAGACGCCTCATACTTTTGGGAACGGCACTATATGTACATATATCTCCATAGACAATCACATCATCTGTCTGTTAAAAAAAAAACACAACACACAAGTTAGTTAGTCTTTCTCCTTTTCAAAGTTGGAACTGACACGCAAGATAAATAAAAACCATGTCGGAATAGAAGTCATGCAGAAAAAGCCACAGCAGCAAAATAGACTTAACAAAGTGATAATGTCACTTTTCGGCATGAGACGACATCAGCAACAACTTATCAACAACAGTGAAACATGAAAATTGACAAATACACCACAGAAATTCTATTTTCCCAAGGACTCATGGACGTGAGATATGCTCTTATCTTTTATTGCGTTGACCACAGTCATGTTAAGATTTCATTACGAAAGACAGTACAGTTTCAGCTGGCAGATCTAAAATATCCTACTTCTATTCGTATTAAAGTTTCCTAAAATCCACAAGTCGGCATGACAGTCTTAAGGAAGCTTCTAGATAAATCCCAATGCTGTGATCTTTCACAGAAAAGTCACCCGACACCTTAAGAAGGTCGAGACACTGGGCGAAACAGGTCCGTCATGTGGGAAGAGCAAAACACTCGCCGATCACTATCAAAACCCATCTAAACGCAAGACTATTTCTGCTTCTACGTAGAACAAATTAAAAGTCTTTTACACTTGAATGCTTCTTGCAGTTATACTCTATCGCTATTATACAATAATAAAAATGTAATTACATCACAAGATCAATTACTAAAATAGTAATACGAGGAGCGCGAAGATCAACGCATGCACCGCAGAAAGTTGAAGAATGTGTTCAGAAACTTCACAATCCAGGCAAGAATTTCTCAAAGTGAATCATCTTCACTAGCAGTTCAAATGTCAGATGCTAATCAAAAGACAAACAGAAAAACCACTGAAACTCGACAACAGCGTTTAACAAACGTCACTCGTGTGTTCGTCAAGATTGAAAGTGAGTTTGTGAACATAATGCAGCTTCAGTAGACAAGGAATAACACACACGCAATATTTCATCAAGACCTTTAGCACAAATCTACATCTAAACCTAAAAAAGAAAAAAAAAATAATTAATTAAATACATAAGAGTAATAAACTGTTAATATTTACTTTGCCAGATAACTGTGCTATCATCTCTTTGTTGTTGTTTTGAGTGCACGGTTTATTGATCGATTTGTAAACAAACCTTTCCGTTCACAAATACACTTTCAGCGTTGCTGTTTTTCCTTGTGGACGATTCACTCAGAGTAACAATATTATGAATAAAATTAACAAATAAAATGTTTTCAAGTTCAATGTCACATGTTCAATTTAATTTCAGAGATTATAATAACTTGTAATAATCCATTTTTCAATATTACAGGTATATCTATAAATATAATTCCACAATTTTCACGTTGGTATACAACAGAATTTAAATGAGATATTTTTATTGAGACGCTGCAAAATAAAATCAAATTCTTTTTTGTCACATACACAATTACTTTGGAACAACGTGAAAAATAAGATGGTCTAGTATTCAAATGGTTTGTTTATATAATATATGGTAGATATTCTAATTGCTATATTAAATAAACTACGACATTTAAGAGAATCAGAGGTAGATCTGAACATCTCATAACCAGACTTGAGTTTGGATCAGCGTCGTTGGTTCTAGTAGTGTGTTGACAGTCACACGCGTGACGCAATTCTATCCTTTTCCCGCGCTGTTGTAAAGAAACAGCAGGGAATAATGAAATAGTTCTAATCCAAATCCGTTGGAGCTTTCACAGCACTGCACTTTTCCATCTCTGTTCAGCATGAAGACAAACGAGAGTCAAACTGTTCAAGTTGTTTCCCTCTTTGGATGCAGTAAGAACGACTCGAACACAATTTTCACTGGGAAAAAAAAGTTGCAGATGTTTCTGTGATTGATTACCAATGTCTGTTAATCTTCTAACACACTAATCATTTATCCTCAATGCTGCATACAAAAAACAAGGATGTATGATACCAGTTTTTTTGTATATAGAAAAATCTACTCATAATACTGGTTTTCACATTGATCACCCACCCTATGTAGGTTACAAAAAGTCATAGAATGTTAAAAGAAAAAAATATATACAATACAAATAAATAGATAGATATAAAATCATAAATACATTCAATATTTTTTATTTTCTATTTATATATGTATAAATTAATCATGATAAAATGTCAAATGGTCATTAAAAAAGTATCACAATTTGCTTAAATAGAATCAAAAAAGGATTTGTTCGCTAAATTTCTAATTTCAGTGTCTAGCTTGAAGACCCTCGGTTAGAACCCACCGGACCCAGATTTCAACTTGTAACCCCTAGTGGCAGATCCAATTCCCTACCACTACGCTACACCTGGACTTAGAATTAGATACTTATGTTTAACATAAACCTGTTACATACATGTTTGTTGATGTGTTTGTGTGTGTAAACAGTAATGGCACATACTTGTACTGTAAAAAAATCAAGGATAACTGCCTTTAAATGTCCAATTAACTGTACTAAACTGCATTTAAAAACGTGGAAAATGCGTAAACAAATACAAGTAAATTACTTACAGTTTTAGTGCATTAGTTTTTTTATACTTACGTGTAAAGTTATAACACTGTGCTTAAAAAAAAAAAAAATTTTTTTAACAGTCCCTCCAGGAGTTCGCGATCGCGCGAATTCACCCGAATTCAGCGAATCCCCGCGATTTTGTCGCGGCCCCGCAATTTAATCCATTCACCGCGAATTTACCGCGAATTCGGCCAATCCGTTTGGTCCGTCACAGCACGCAACAATGTTTTCGCACAGATGGTCTTCATTATAGTGATGGGAAGTGTGGCTCTTTTCATAGATTCGGCTCTTTTGCCTCGTTTAACACTTTCAAACCCTCTCGGAGCAGTTTAGCGCGTGAACACACCACGTTATCTCAAACTCGCCGCGCGCACCCGAAGGTTTTCATTACCTGCCGCTCTGTTATAATCGGCGTAATCATTACAACCATCCAATGCCGTATATAATGCTAAAGCAGCGTTTTTCAAGACTGAAGTAATGACACACTTCACTATTAAACTAATTGTGTGTTTCAGATATTTGCATCGTTTGATCATCCGATTAAAATTGCTTCACAAAATCATTTGATTAAAATTGATCATTTTTTGCTTGATAAGTCGATTACAATCTAACCAAATATGGATACTGTATCTGAATAAAGTTAATAAAATTATTATAAGTTATTGTAACAATTTAGAACATATTTATGGGCGGGCCGCTAAGAAGGCAGAGCATGACGTGATTGTTTAATGCGCATGCGCAGAGCACGAATTAGAAAAAACAATGAAAACAATAAGCACGAGTTAGGAAAAAAGTATCAAAAAATGAATAGAACACCGGCATTACTGATTATATACACATGAATATCGCATGCAATTTATTGCAGAGCCCCAAATCTGATTACTCTGTGTCTGATAAGTACATTTATTTTTGATGTAACGAAGGAGCCATTACTGGATTTCACCAGCTGCAAGAAAAATACATAGGCAACGTTTACCTGAAAGAAAAAAGAAAAATGCACTTTGTCTGATGAACAAATATAATTAATATTGCCAGAATATTTGAATTCCTGTGTTTTGGGGGAGTAAACTTGCAAAGAACACTTTTAACATAATCGGTAATGCAATTCTGTTGAGAAAAATTGGTCTAAAAAAAATCGCAACTTTTCCCGCAACTTTTTGAAAAAGCTCCCGCAACATTTGGCATTTTAGGCCGCAACAATCACAAAAAAGTCCCGCGAAATCCTGGAGGGACTGATTAAACCAAGCCTTTTTACAGCTTGGCATGCAAAGAAAATTTTTTTTTAACTTATTTTTATGTGTGTGTGTGTGTGTGATGAATAAAAGCTATTCTAGCAGAAAAACCTAATTGTGATTAGCATTCTGATAATAAATTGTGGCCACGTTTCCTGTTATTGTATTGCAAACCATAATCCACGACCATGTTCTCTCACTTTTTGTCTCCGACGTTCCTGTACACATAAATTATTCGTTCACAAGTGTCCTCAGCTCTTTATTCACCAGTCTAGCGGAGTTATGCATGACCTAATACAGAAAAATGTGCATTTTGCAACTCTTAACCCAATACTCGCTGGCCAGAGTTTAACACAGCGTTACACCTCAAGCATCATCAGGCCTGAAAGCTGCACATGAGCTAGCTAGCTGAAAAAAAAAAATTATATACAGAACATAAATATTCATCCCAGGCAAAAACAACAATCATAAACAACATGAAGTACGCGGGACAATTGTAAAATACATTTCTCCTCAGGTTGTTGCAAAATAATTGTGTATGTGACAAATACAATTTGAATTTTAAGTTACACATTTAGCACATGCTGTAAAAAAATGCACATTTAGCAGATACACACACAGCAGAGAAGATAGTCTACCAGGCAATGTTTACATGTGGGTCTAATGCCAGGAACCGAACCCTCACCATCGTGTGTGTTAAACAAGTCAATGGAAACAAAGGTTGCTTTGGCTAAAAAAAAAAAAAACACGAAAAAACATTCCAGGGGGGAAAAAACGCCACGAGGACAAATAAACGACAACAGCAAGAAAAACACAGCACACGTGGCCAAAAATCTCTGATCAGGCTGAACAATCCATTAAAATCGTACGACTTCAATATGAATTTCCAAAGCTAAACATCAAATGCACAGGAAGTAAGGCAAAGTAGTTAATATGCAGAAAAAGCAGCAATTCTGCAAGCGTGTGGTGGGCGAAAAGTGCAGTCGGGTCATTCCGAACAGCCAAATCTTGCATTTAAAATCCCGTTTTTCGCACGCCTCTAGCACACAGAAGACGTGCTGTTAGGGTTAATAAAAACACACTAAGGAGGGCAGAATAAAAGACCTCAGCTCGCTCTCCTGACAGTGTTTACTGTGGAAACAAGCTCAAAATAATTCATCACAGCTACTAACTGACATTCAGATGACATCGCTTTGCTAAAATCGTGTTAATCTCCACACAAGTGATCCACATTCCACTGGTCAGGAAACAGCTCAACCTGCTACAGACAAGCTGCTCACCAAATACACTAGTCCTTAAACTACCAGAGTCAGACAACATGTACAAAACATTTACTTCAAAATAAATTCCAAACTTGACGTTTCACCCCTGAAAAGTGGGATTATGTCAGGAGTATGTGTACATATACTGGGCCTATACACACACTTTACAGTTAACCAAAAGCCGTAAATGTGCTGCTTTAAACACTCACACAATCAACAAAGGCAGTGTGTCGTAATATAATAAACCACTAGACTTTGTTTTTGTCTGAAAAATCTCAGTATCTGGAAATAAAAGTGGAAGAGCAGAACGTCCGTGTTTTGACTCGGCTAGTTAGCAAACAATTCTTCAAATTTACCTCAGAAAAGTCACGGCTGTCATTTCAATAATTTGTCATTAAACGTGTGCTCGGAAGCTATGTTAGAGATTCAACCGGCGTCGGGCGACGAGAACATGCCAGCACATGTACAGTAATCTGAAAGCTGGTCGGGAAAATCTTCGAGTTAGCATTAGCCACCCTTCAGCTGCAGCTAACAGGCTAACAGCGCTAGCGCCTGGAGAGCTTTCACAAAAACACAGCGCAGAAAACTAATGTCACTTCGCATTTCTCACCAAACACGTACGTTTCGGTCCAAATGGCATCGTC
Source organism: Paedocypris micromegethes (assembly GCA_028031935.1). Taxonomy (NCBI): domain Eukaryota; kingdom Metazoa; phylum Chordata; class Actinopteri; order Cypriniformes; genus Paedocypris; species Paedocypris micromegethes. The sequence continues at coordinate 3,113,213 of CM051507.1, forward strand.
CCGGAGGAGCAGGAGCGAGTTCCCCCCTGGTTGAGGATGTAAACGCGCGGTGTCTCTTTACACAAGGCCCTCCTTGAAAACAAACTGTCATCCGCCAAATAGCATTTGGAGCAGAGTAAGTCGAGCTCAGAAGCGGGAAGCGCGCGCGAGAGAGAGAGTGAGCGCGCGTGCGTGCGCAAGTGTGAGTGCGTGCGCGCGGGTCACTAGTGGAAAGTTTGCTTCGTTATCTGTTATCACTTTTTTTTGGTGGAAAAACAACGAGTTCGTACATTCGCTGTGTTTGAGTGAGCACGATAGATCTTCAGTTGAGTGATCTTCACGATATGGCATTTGTTTCTTTTATCTTGTATCTTGTATAAAGGATTTTTTTTTTCAATTCAATCCACATTTTTACTTGTATATACTTATATGTACTTTAATATGTTACTTGTTACTTGTTTATTTTTACTAGATAATTTACATTTATTATGTATAATGTTATTATAAAGTACAGTATATTGCAAATAAAACATAATACTCATTGAATATGAGAAAATCTATATAATTGGTCCTCATTGCTTAATTTTCTGTCATTAGTCAGATAACCCCCCCCCACACACACACACACACACACGCACGCACACACACGCACATACACACAATCAACAATCAATTAATAAATAAATACACACAATCAATTGGTGAATACACGCAGATGAACAAATAACATGTAATAATGTAATATGCGTGTACGTGTGTGAAAAAAAATAAATATTAAAAAAATATTAAATATAAATGCGTGCGTGCGTGTGCGTGTGTGTGTGCGCGCGCGCCGGTGTGTGTGCGTGTGTGTGTGTGTGTGTGTGTGCGTGTGTGTGTGTGTGTGTGTGTGTGTGTGTACCTCACACATGTGTGTGTACGCGCGCACGCAGACAGCGGCCATTCCGGGACTTGAACAAAAGAGTGTGTGAATTTTCCCCGAAAGCGGCGTCGACGGCTCGTGAGCGCGAATGTCGCTCGTGCACAGCGGCGCAGTGTGGTGTTAGACGCCGGCGTCCGTGTGTAAAGCATCTTTACCTTCAGAGGTGTAGCTCCGCCATCCTTGCGTCTTTCTCCACAGCAGCAGCAGCAGCAGCAGCAGCAGCAGCAGCAGCGCGATCTCCTCCCCAACGCGCGTCACACACACGCACGCACGCGTTACTGACGCGTCACGTGACGTACGGGGGGATCCGTTAGTTTCTGTCTGAGGATGATCGCAATTAAGATCCAGCGCTTCATCACGAAGAGGGTTAAAGAATGTGTCCTGGACTGGAAAAATATTACACGGTCTAGATTTATAAAATAAACACGCTCTAGATTAATTTAACGTACTATTCGATTATTGTTGATATAAATATTCAATCACTGTGATGAGATGCTTTCTTCTTTACTGCGTGTTCTTCTTTGCTTTTTTAATTTTATTTGTGTTTTTTTATTCTCGTTGATGAATAATTTGTCACGTTTGTGTGTTTCTGTGCAGTTTGTCTGTCTGTCTAATCATGTCTGTCTGTCTGTCTGTCTGTCTGTCTGTCTGATCATGTCAGTCAGTCTGTCTGTCTGTCTGTCTGTCTGATCATGTCACTCTGTCTGTCTGTCTGTCTGTCTGACTGATCATGTCAGTCTGTCTGTCTGTTTGCCTGTATGTTTATTTATCTGTCCTTCCGTCTGTCTGTATTTCTGTCTATCTACCGGTATCTGTCTGTCGACTGTCTATCTACTGTCTGTCCATCTGTTTGTCAGTCAGTCAGCCAGGATATCCTTCTATCTGTCTGTCTGTCTGTCTGTCCTTCTCTTCTCTGTCTGTTTATCTGTCAATTTATCCATCTGTCTGTCTGTCACCTGGTTATCTGTTAATTTATCCGTATCTGTCCATTCATGTGATAACTAAAAAACCGAGCCATTCGCTTCAGTGATATTATCCGATGAACGCCTTTGTCATTAAGGGTACGTTTGATGAAGGGTACGCTTTGTCATCACGTTTGATTTGTGTTTCAAGCAACGACATAGAATACAATAAAACCAAACCCTGTTTGAAATAAAATATTGCATTCTTTATTTGCGAAAATTGCATCTTTGTTCCCATTAATACCAACATGAGCAAGCGATAACAAAACATCTGCCACGACAGCAGCGGTAATCTTCTTACAGTACATGTACGTCAGCCCGACTCGCAACTATAAACTTTGGCCGCCAGGTGGCGGTACAAGTCTATTAAATAACAGTCCGCATGCGTAGAAGAAGTGAAACCGGAAACGAGTCTAACAACATCTGATGAGATAAACGATAAATCCCAAGCGCTGCGTTTTCATATTACGTGTCTTTGCAAACACAGGTAACTATCTTTACCACTAAATTTGTACTAATTCTCCACGCCTAGGTAATCAATTTGATTACATAGCGTATCACAAAACGTTAAGAGTATCGTTTTAATACGGGTGTCGGTTAATCCCGTGCGATTATTTACGTTGTAATAAGCATTTTTCAAACCCGCGGTTTATTTTTTCCTACATTTTGACGACAAAGTAATAATCCATTCAATTTATTCTTTTTATTTATTCAAGGGTTATTTCTACGTCAGCAGAAATTCGCAAGATTTGCAATGCCTGAAGTGAAGTCCATGTTCAGAGAAGTTTTGCCTAAACAAGGTAAGCCACGTGAAGAAAAATTGTAATTTGTTGAATAAACTTAAAAAAAAATATAGGCTGGAGGATTCACGATGGAATCCTTTATACACTTCATTTGACTTTCCATGGTTTGTGTTTTTAGTATGTCTCTCCTGTTCCCGCAGGTCAGCTTTCCATGGAGGATGTGCCGACGATGGTGCTGTGTAAACCCAAACTCCTTCCTCTGAAGTCTGTCACTCTGGAGAAACTGGAGAAGATGCAGAAAGAAGCTCAGGAGCTCATCAAACAGCAGGAAACGGCCTCGCAGGAACAGAAGCAGCGGGAGACAGCAGAGTAGAACATTTACACACTGTGAAGGGACTGTCGTTATTATGGTGAGTTTGTCAATATGGCCACTAGGGGGCACAATGAAACCGTTCTCTGCATTTAACCAGTCACACACACACACACACACACACACCCGGAGCAGTGGGCAGCCTTGTGGTTTTGTGGGGGTCTGGAATTCGAAGCTGCAATGCTTGGGTGATAATGGAACGGAAATGGAATGCATGTTCTGTACGGATCACATAAGTTTAGATTCGCCGAAAAAATTACTTGATAAATGATGCCTGGACTCGAGATTCATCCAAAGATCTACATTTCATTCATTTTCGTGTCACAGATCCAGGTATTTACATTTAAAAGTTTAAATGAGTCTCAGACAGTGTAAAAGTCAGTTTTTGAAAGTAAATGGCAACCAAATGTCAAAATTGGCGTATTTTCTTTCTTTTTTTTGTTTCAATCTCTTTTGAATTTATGTATTCTTCATTTTCTGTAGTGAATTACGGTATTATTCCAGTAACCAAATTATGATTTTTAGACAAAAACAAAGTAGTGGTTTATTATATCATGACAAAATTACAAACTATTGTCTGCTTAAAAATCATGTTATAAAACAAGAAACAGTCAAGAAACCCCCTAGACCAATTTGAACAAAATTTATTCCAAAACCATTTAAACAGTGAGCACATCGTTTGGGAACGTTTCACATCCACATTGTTACTACAATAGAAAAATAAATGTTCTTGACACCGTTATGTGAAATAATCCAAGTATCTTTGCATGGTCCGGGGTTTCCCTTCGCTCGGACCACCAGAGTCGCCCGACTTTAAAGCTCAAGCGTGCGGTACAAAAAGCAGCTTCAAACTCTACAAACACTGCTAACTGGAAAAGAGTCGTCGCAGCAAACTCAGGAATACAAAACACGGAATGGTCAGCTCAGTTCAGACGTGGCACTTTCAGGATTATCTTGTGTAGGATTATATCTCCATTGGAATTAAAAGTGCCTGTTTTTTTCCCTCCTAGGTCCATTATGTTTTGGAAAGAAATTGTTTCAAACCGTTAACAAACAAAGACGAGCAAGTGAAGAGTTACAAAAGCCCTGGATGCCAGCAAAACCGGAGCAGATGCCACAAAAACGGCCCCTGGGACCCCCACAGTCAGTAGCTTTCGGGTTTGAGACACCCACCATCTCCTTCACTGATGAACCGTTTTCTCCCCCTGCCAAATTTGGACAGATGATTAATAAATGACATGCTTCTGCTTTGGAAAAAAAAACATAACATATTTTTGCAAATATAAGCACCAATATTTTTCACCCAATTGCTTATTTCAAATATGTTTCACATAAATATAAGCACCTAATTTTCCACATTTCAAGTTGGGACCAATCACAAATAAATGAAAAAAAAAAAACGTTTTATGCAGCTTTGGTGTTATGTCCTCATTTCTTTCTTTTAAATAATGTATATATAACCCTTTCATTGGCTGAATAACACAAGTAAACAACAATGGCTAAATAACACTGGAAGAAATACAATAAATTAATAACAATAACATGGTGAACTCTGATCTTGTCAAATATGAAAACTGGAATATGTCCTTATATGGACATAACAAGTAGAATTGGTACACACCCTACTGGAGATATACTCTACTAAATTTTGAAATAATATCTAACGTTACTATTTTTTATCTATAATTTTTTTAATTTTTTTTTATCTGTTACTCAAGTAAAAGACTCAAGTTAGGTTTGTTAAAAAACATATTTGTAAGAGAACTATTTAGCCAGAATTTTAGGTTTCTGGAAAGTCAAAGTCGGCTTTATTGTCAACTCTGCTGTACGTACTGGACATGCAGAGAGCCGAAATTGCTTTCTCTACTCATTCCATACTCTTTACATATATACATCAATTTTACAAAAATACGAAAAAGTGTGCGATTTACAAAAAGTACTGGTACAAAGTGGTACAAAAAATGTGCGATTTACATAGAGTACAAGTAGTACAAAAATGTTGTGCAATTTGCAATTACAGATTAAAAAAATGTGCAATTTACAGAAAGTACCAAAAATACAGAAAGTACCAAAAATGTCAGAACACCAAGAAAGTAATGATGTGCTCATGTTCACCCATTAATAGAATTTACCTTTTGTGCCTGAAGAATGCGGGGTCAGGGTTATTATATTTACATAAATACCATTTTAAAAGTAATACAAATAAACTCACCGAGAAGGACAGAGATCTCGGAGGTTTTTATTGATCACCCCAGCGTTAAAGCTCTGATCAACAAACTGTTCCAGAATGGAGTACGCACACGGCACGTCGATGCTGATTTCTGTGATGTCCAGGTAAACCCTCTCGAAACCCTGCGTCAAAAAAAAGAGTTAGAATCCAGCGAGTAAAAGAAAATCTGTCTGTTGGCCAGCAGGAGGCGCCGTACCCTTCTCAACTGATCCACTGTGATGACTGTGGAGGCGCACAGGCTCTTCAGCAGCTGTAGAATCATCTGGAACGTCCGGTTGCCTTTAGACTCCAGAACCATGATAACAGCCTGCGAGGAGCACACCACATCATAACAATTAATACAAATAAATAAAGCAGAAATAAAAAGAAATAAATACAAGTGCATGTAAAAATACAGTCACTGCATTTGTAATTTAAATATTCTTTACTACAATAAAACTGTCATTTGATCAGGGACAGAGAATTTATACGGTACACATACATATACTACATATACTGCCAGATGTGCATTTGTATAAACGTGTGCAATTTATAATGTAGGCTTATTCTGTCCATTTGCTCAGTGTAAATTAAGCACCATATTTACGCAATTTTAAGCAAAACGAAGAACACCAGAGTCAAACACATTCAAATCGCTCTGTCTGCTGCACAGAGGAAAAAACACGACTGCTCTAATATTTTAAAATGTATTAGTAATGTCTTACAAAAACCAGCTCAGCTTTAGTCTGGCTGCACTAGAGGCTCATGGGAGCGTAAGGCCTCAATGGAGGATTATGAGAGGTGGAATTTTAAAGACTAGAATATATTTTATTAAACTAGTATTCAAGTAAAAATGACATTAAAGTGATACAAGTTAGGTTTGTTAAATAAAGAAAAAATTTGTATTTTTAAGAGAAAATTAACGTAATTTAATTGAAATTGATCATTTTTATTTTGTGACTGAAAAATCCAGGGGGTGCTTATATTCGGGTAAATACGGTATTCCTTCTCTCCTTCTTTATGTTGTGTCTGATGATTGTATTTTTGAGTATTTTACCTCATACACAAACTCGTGATGGAAATGTGGGACCTCCAGCTCTCTCAAGCAGCGCTCGGCTTCCAGCGTGTCTCCTGACAGCAGGTATTCCTTCAGCAGCAGGTTCACCTACCACACACATCATAACCCACTGAATATTAAAAGTCCCCACGCTTTAAAACACACAGCCAATTCAGCCGAGCTCGGTCCGATTACGTACATTAAAACGGCCTTCGTTTGAATGTACTTTTTAAAGTACTTTATAGTGTTTTTTAATGTACTTTTTAATGTTCATTTTAACTTCTTCTAATGTTGCGCTTTGAGACGGATAAAACTGTGTAAAGCGCCTTACAAATGCTCAAAATGCTTTTCAACATGTCACTAAAAACCATTTTCCATACAAAATTCCAACCTCACAATGCGGAAATAAACATGCAATGAAATACGTGTGCCAACACTCAAATGCCAAGGTGAAAGTTTTAATAAAAGTAGTTTTCAAACTCAACCAACAAGTTCGAAACTCCTTTTCTGTAGATTTTATTACTCAAATTAAGCAAAATTAAGGAAACAAACAGGCTCATAAAATTTTCAGAACATCGGTCCACAATTATTACTGCATGGACTAGAAGCAACAGGTGAGTTTGGTGTTGGCTTGCCTCCTTAACTAGCTGGTTGACGGGCATCTGACCGCCTCCTGAGCCCCACAGGGTGTCTATCCGGAGACCGGTCCATCGGCTCATTCGCAGCAGGACGGCGGCGCGGTCTAGAGCCGACCTGGCACACATCACAAAAGACAGGTCAAACTGTGAAAAGCGCCTTACAAATTCTCAAAACTTGAACTCGAACTTGAACTTCTCCGTTACAGTCAATTATTACATTTAGAGGTGTATTTATATATTTTATGACTGCAGCAAACGTAAATGTAAAAGTATTTTCTAATGAAAACATTTTGTAAAAGTGCTTTGTATGTAACTTGTAATGAAATAATTTTTACAGTAATGTATCCATACTTTTACGCAAGTATAGTTTTCAATCTACTGTTTTATTTTCAGTATAATTTTTCCCAAAGCGTTACAATTTACGCTTTTGATTTTATGGTAATAAGAGACCAATCATACCAATTTTATGGAAATTAAGCAGCGACCAATCAGAACGAGACCTTCTCCTTAAGAGAATTTCATTGGTGTGCTTGCTCTGTAAAGGTCGAGCATTTGAATTTGAAGCAACAAAATTTCAAGCTCTTGCCGTTTTGGACACGAACACACCATCATAACTCAGATAGTTAGTTTACATATTAGAAAAAATAACACTGATGATATTTTTCATCTAGAATGACTGTTTTAATTTCATAATGTTTATCTTTGTATATAAATAGCACAGAACAAACAATCATTCTTTTGTTTGACCTTGAACAATAACGAAACGTCGACAATCACAGCAAATATTTTCCACAATACCTGGCGTATTCGCACACGACTCGCCCTTTATAGTTGTCGATGAAGCTTTTGATAAGAATCCCATCTGCGACGGCCCTGGCAATGAACTGACCGAGCATCTGAAACACAGGGACATTTTTTTAAAACACATTTCTACAGAAAAAAGTGTGTCTTATCTAAACAATGTCTGGTTTTTAGGATGATGAATCAACCAAATTCCGCAAGGTTGAAACTCACAATGGCCTTTGATGTTAAACTGTATCATGATAAACACATTTCTAAAAGAAAAAAAAAATCTAATTAACTTTCCACTAAACATTTTAGGAAGATCTGAAAGGAAGTGAGCAAATTGTGGGCACACAGTTGGGCCAATATTTGTGCTTCTCTCCTTACGAGTCCATCTTTTGTTGGGACCTGATTGGGTGTCGTGCCAGGAATATGCCGTGTTTGCCAAACCGTGGCCCTCAAACAACAAGTGAGGACGGAGAGAAGAGCGCTAGATAAAAGTGTTTGTACAGCAGCGCTGAGCCAGCGTTCTGCACACCAGCTTTTGCTGAGTGTCTTCTGATGGGCTCATCTGCTCCACACACACACACACACACACACACACACACACACACACACACACACACATACACACAGAGAAAAAGTGTGTCTTATCTAAACAGTGTCTTGTTTTTAGGATGATGAATCAACCAAATTCCGCAAGGTTCAAACTCACTATGCCCTTTGATGTTAAAATGTATCATGATAACAAATGTAACAAAAGCAATGGAACTGTTTGTTTGTGATTTTTAACCCCAAAAAGACAATTCTAATAAATATTAGAGACAAACTTTTTTTAAAACTGGACAACAAGACTTAAAAAAAGGTTTCACTTTTCGAATAATTGATTAAAAACCTTTTTTTTACTGGAGATATAAAAAAAAACAAAAAAGATCTTTCTTAATAACAAGACTTTGTCTCAAAATGTAAAAGTTTGTAAATATACTTGTTAAAAAAAATACTTTTTGCCTGGAAAAAAACCCATATTACAGAAAAAACCTAGTGCCACGTTTCCAGAACCCAAAATTAAAACGCCTACCAAAAAACAAGACCTAGTCACCTATTTCGAATAAATGTTAAAAATTTTTTATTTTTTAACCAGAAAAAAAGCTACATCTTACAAAAAAGACCTACAGGCACTTTTACAGTAAATATAAAAAGTAGATTTTTTTAATCCAAAATAAAAACGCCTACTCAAAAATAACCCATCTCGGATAAATGCTCTAAACCCTTTTAACCTGCAAAAACCACCTTTAAATATAAAATTTGACAGCATTTTTGGAGCATAAAGCTAATGTTGTGAGTCTTTGACACCTGTGGAGCTGCGGGCGTGTCCAGCACCAGGTCCGGCAGCTCTTTCAGCAGCTTGTGGAAGGACGACTCTATATCTCCACACGTCAGCGCACTTCCACAAAGCTCGCTGAGCAGCCGGGACGTCAGCTCCCTGTGACTGGATCTGGCCTCCAGCGACAGAGACACGGCGAGCACGGGCACCTCGCCACGCGAACCACCCAGGTTCAGCTCGCCAAGCAAGTCCTGAAACACAATGATCCGTACTGTAACAAAGCCTCGTCAAATCCCACCTAAAAATGTATTTTAAAAAATGTAGGAAATTTAAAATGTATTAGATTTTATTTTAATAATTAAATAATATTTAATCATTTTTCAAGAATTGATGGATCCTTATTTAATATCAAAATATATTTAATTATAATATGAGTATAATATAATAGATTTCTGCTTTCCATGTTAATTGCCATTAAATCCGTTGATGCAAGTTTAAAAAGCCGATGGCATTTGCGCCACTAGAATAAAGTGTAAATGCACTAGGTGGCACTAGTGTTTTCTGTGCATTCTACACATTTATAACATTGATGAAAAAAAAAGACATTTTAAGTTTTTGTTGCACCAAGGTTTATAAAGTTGTTTTTTATGTCGAGACGATCTGAATTTCTTTTGGTCTTTAACGTTAATGAAGATTCAATGTCGACTAATGTTTTATATACTAATACATTTACATTTATATGCCAATTTATCAATTGATATACCAATTTTTATCAATAAAGTCAATACCAATATTCAACAAAAAACAACTGACCAGCACTAATTAAAATTGTGTTTTTAGGACTGCAAAATATACAACGATTTATTGATTTTGCAACGGAATTCACGGAATTGCGAAAAACGGCTCAAAACAAAAATGGAGGTCAATAATCGTCAAATAGCATGAGGAAATTCTCACCGCCACTTCTTTAGCGTCACCGTGCTCGAAATACTCCTGGATAATCGGAGTGACCGTCTTCTCAAACGACTCTTCGTCAAGTGGAAGGACAACAGTCTCGTACACGCAGTTTTCCTGGAGAGAAAGCATCTAGTGAAGTGACACACACACACAGACCCGGAGCAGTGGGCAGCCTAAGCTGTGGGGCTTTATTCCACAGGAGCAGGATTCGAACCTGCAGCATGAAAGTTCGAATCCTGATCCGGTGGGCCAAGATTTAAACCTCTCAGCTTAAATCTCCAGGAAAGGAAAAAAAAACATGAATAAAACTTACTTGTTCTGCGTCATAATTTGGGTCTTTGAAATCAATCTCGTCTTCGCCATACACCTCCCCCGGCGTCCCCCACACACCTTTACCCCCTGCTCCGCCTGTAAGAGCAGAATAACACGAATAACACATAAAAATTACAAAAAAACGTAACAATTATATTCAACTATATAAACAATAAGAAACACATTCAGAATCAGAAATTCTTTATTCATCCCCTTGGTGGAAATTCTGTTCTGTTTCATGCTCTCGAAAGCAACCCTAGATTTACAAACATTAACTTGAAATAAAAGTTGGATAAAAGAAAAGGAAAGAAAGAATATATAAGTACATACACATACATATGCACATACATATACATTCACTGTACATGCTTTGTATGTACACAAAGGTAGTCCTAAAAAATATGGTCTGTACACAAAAACGTCACAGTAGCTGTTGTTCTTTACTGTCACACTCGTGTTGATGGTTGGATTGGTAAATAAAACCGAGCGGCATTCCATGTTTAAACAAATTCCATATTTAAAACAAATCATTTCTGATCGGGTCACAATATTCCACTTGCATATTTCCACATGGGTGTGTTTTTAAACGCACATTTCCCTCACAAACAACATAATGACGGTGATAAAAGAACTCTGGCCCGTCTGATGAGTTGCTGAGCAGACGGTTATGTAAACCAGGCTAATGTGGTGGGAGTCCGAGAGAGAAATGTGTCATTAAGTCATCGTCTGCGCAACCGTGAAGTGGAATCTGGAAGGGGGAGGAGGTGGGCGGCCATAATTCCGCCACGGAACAATAATCTTCCCGACGGCATCAAATCCTCTGATACGATAAACCATCAGTCAGACACAAAGAGTGTTTACAGGTCCCCCCAAAAAAAGCTCTTTTTTCCATCGCAGACTCATTGCGAGGCGAGCCGGATCCAATGGTGCTATCCCCGAACCGATCAGAGTTAGCATTGCGGAGATATTCACGCGTTTAATATTATTATTATTATCATTAAGCACTTGCCTTACCAAAGGTGAGTGACTATTATTTTTTTTGAAAGTGGAAACCCCGCCCACACTCCCGACACTCACCCCAGACACCGACTAACACTCCAGAACCAAAACCCAAAAGATGAGACGAATTCGACGATATAAGAACTGCCCCTGTCTCCCCCTCAGATACAGGCCTTTATATTGTTATTGTAATAGGAATGTTAGGAATTTGGCATAAAGCGGCCCGTATCTCGGAAACGGTGCGCCGTATCAAAAAAGTGCTCCACGTGAAAAGTTATTTGCGCTTTTTGTATTGTTTTTTTTTTTCTTTGTTTTCACCGTTGCCCAAATTTTCCAGTTTGACCCCCTGTCCATGTAAAATAACATTATTATTTTATTTGACAGAAAATGCATTTAAGTGAAAAAACTAGAAAACTCATAGGTTTCGCCACTGACCAAAACACGGTAGCTGAGTCACGCCCATTCAGTCAATCTGTCATTTCCAAAAACAACCACTAGTCTAAACGAGTAACACGAGCGGAACCAAATTCCGAAATTCCGAGCGTTTACCTTTTTTCGGCAAACCCCGCCCCTTTCCTGTCCTGGACCTTCTGTTCAGCACTTTCCCCTTGGGGCTTGTGGGGGGTACGGCGAGGCGGACGGCGTCTCCGTTATCGCTCAGCGAGTCTCCTCGGCCCGAGTCCCGTGACGACGTTTTCCTCAAGCGTCTCTTGACTTTGGCTTTTAGTCTGGCCTCGTGGATGCTGCCGGTGGAGGCCGCTATCCAGTTTCCATTGATCTCGTTATCAACGTTCCTTATCGGGACGCTCTCCTCGTCTCCCGAGTCGCTCAGATGTGCCGTCTCTGTAGACAAGTGCAATCATTTTGCTTAAAATACAAAGATACAGTGTAGAACATTAGGCCCGGAATGCTTAGTTCTTCAAGGCCCAAAACAGTAAGAAACGAAGATAATTATTATTATTTGAAGTTGTTGAGAGGCGAGTTTTCATTGAGGAAATATAATTATTAGTAGTAAATTACTCATTATTATTTAAAAGTTGTTATTTAAACAGGGCCTAGATTACCAGGTTATAAAGACACTAAATTATTAATAAAACGTATATTTTATGTAATTATTATTAGGCCCTAAACTACCAACTCATAGACAGCCTGCTTTTTTCTTATTTATTGCATGTTTTATTATTATTATTTTTTTTTTTTGGCCAAAATTTACTAGTTCATAGACACCCTGAATTACTTATTATTAGTAATTAAAAGTCTTGTTTTTTTGCCCTAAATTACTAGTTCATAGATGCCCTGAATTACTATTATTCATTGAAAATTCAATTAATATTAGGCCCAAAACTACTAGCTCATAGTTCAGGTCATCCTGAATAACTAATAATTAAGTCAATTTAATTATTACGCACAAAACAGCGCGTGAGATTGTTATCATGTGTATTACACATTGACCTTAGAAATTATACAAAGACATAACATACCAAAAACAAGAGTTGATTATTGCAAAATACAAGACAAACCCAAAAGTGTAAAACTCAAATGTATAATAATTTTTAAAAAGAAATACGTACCCACTGGATTTGCATTCAACCATGCCACACAATCGGATGCCATAGTTTCACACTTGAGGTTTCGGGCCGTTATATAACGCAGCTTCACCTAAATCGTAATGAATAAAATACACGTTTTTATATAAATGTCTCGCTCGCTAGTTTGTATTGCAACGTGGCGTTCAATTTATCGCATTAGATAAGGACGTCGTTTTGCGTCCAATGAATGGGGTCACTTTACCACACACACACACACAGCAGAAAAAACAATGTCTAAAAACGTCTTTTTAAACTTAAACGTCATGTTCGAAGGCGGTTCACCTACATTAATTCAAACGATGTGCGGGTATAAATACAAATACAATATTTAGACAAGTGCGCGAGCGAAACCGCATGAGGAAGAGCTGCATAAACATAAACAAAGCCGAACCGATGTCTGCGTAAATTGACGTAATGCAACGCACTTCGACTACAAAGTACATAGGGATACATAATAATTCCACTTTATGTACAACGGATGATTAAAATATGTCAAAACTCACTAACCTGATATTAAGACCAAGTTCGCACGTACTCTCCGTGATGTTTGACTCAATGTTCTCTGCCCAGCAACTCCGCGCAGTAAGGTTCTCCTCCGAGGCCTCTGATTGGCCAGAATAACGGAGGCGGATAGTCGCTCGACCAATGAAAAAAGAGCGCCAAACGGTCCGAACTTTCTAGTGTTTTCGACTGCGTTCGACGAGCTCACCACCTCCGCCTGCTGGTTGACATTGGGACTGCACCGTTGCCATTACGTAATTTTTCCCGAGCGAGAACAATTCACGATTATTATTCTATAAATAACAATTTTTATTAAATATTCATTGAATACTTGCAAAGCTGCAATATTTGTTTCATCTGAGATGGGAAATTATTACCACAGTATAAAACATATCTTTCTCTAGAACAGTATCATTACAACACACTTTCAGCTTATTTTCTTTTTACAGAAAAGAGTCTTTGACACACAAATGGTCCGGTTCAAGTATTCAAATATCTGGGTTTGGCTACCATCACTTGGTTTCTAGAAGCTTTGCAAATAAGGCATTTTTATTTATTAAGAAATTAAACAAAAGACCTGCAGGTTTACTCAAAGGCAAGAAAAATACAAAAACCGTCACAGAAACTGCAATTCAAAACAAACATTCAGAAATTTGATAAAGTTGTTTTTACCTGAGAAAAATATTTACACTTTAGAATAGAATAAAGACTGATAAAATAAGTGTTTTTTTTTTAATCAAAGGCCATTCAACCTTATTGTCACCTTCAGAAGAGACTGAGGCAGATAAAGGATGTAAACGCGACACGTACCAGTGCATTTCACATTCAGAGATTTCACAGTGTATAAATACTTCAGAGAGGACTTCTACGCCATCTTGTCTTCAACAAGTTATTTAAGCCACATTTAGTTCAAACTAGCATTCCTTTTTCTCCAAAGTTCCACTCAAATGAAGCTTCATATGTGCTCTTCTTCTTCGTTTTCTCAGCCTTCATATCAGCATCTTCATTCGCTGTTTGGCAACTCTGTGGGAAAGTTCAACAGACTTTCCTCGGCCAGATGTGACAGATACTTCTGTAAAATCACACACGCAATGAATACATATTAGTAAAGTGAAATGAGCGAGTGAGTTTGTCAATATGGTCACTAGGGCCTGTAACACACATAAACCCGGAGCAGTGGGCAGTCTTAAGGGACGTGGATGTGCATGTGGGGGTCAGTGTCGTGCTCACGGACACACCAGACCGGGATTCGAACCTCAAACACCTGGGTTGCAGGTATAGTTCCCAACTGCTGGAGCACAATTACTCAAACTAGCATATTAATTGTTAGCTTTATAACTAAAAAAATATATAAATCAAGCAGCTCCCCGCGACCCTGTAAAGGATGAAGCGGTAGAAGATGACTGACTGAAAAATAATAATAATCATTAATAAATAAATTAATACAATAATTATATAAATGTAAAAAATTGGCAACTACTTTACTTTAGTTGTATTTTAGTTTGAAAATGGAAAATAAAAAATATTTGCATTATATATACAGTTATTTATTTCAATTTGATTGATATTCTTATAAAAATAATTAAATGTTATAAATGACAGAAAATTGAGACTATAACTGTGAAAAAATTAATAATTTACATAAATACATAACTTTAGAGTTGCTGAAGCTGTCCTGTGTCATCCGTTAAAAACAAGCCCCGTCACGCATTTTAAGTCTGAATTATCATCCGCAAGCAACAGTTTTGCACGGTTTTGCTAAGTTTGCAACAGATTTTCGGTGCTGGTCACAGGTTCCCTTCTGAGTACTTACATAAGACATAGTTCTGACCTTGATCTGCTCTTCCCAGAATTATTTCATTGCAGACATCTAAACTCTCATCCATAGGCCAGAGATTACCAGAGATTAATGAATTAATCCCACAACGAAGGGTTAAACGTATTTGCTGCATCAGTTGTTGTGAGATGACTTCATAGCACTTAAAGTATTACTAATTCCACCCCGAATCATGGCAATCCTGTAATCTGGAATGCTGATAATAAATGATGACGCTTTATATTCTCTTTAAGAAAGCAGAGGAAGGTAAAAGTAATCTTACGTAACTACTCTCATTAACCATATTCTTTGGAATATCTCCTAATTCTTTGGAATACCTCCTAATCATTTTTACCAGTGGTCTAAAGTCGTTGAGTAAATGGACTTTGTTACTTTACTTAATTTTTAGCTACTTGTACTTGTATTTGAGTATACAGTATAAGCAACGTTTACTCCCTACTTGACTACATTTGTGATTGAGTATATTCTTTTTCTACCACCGTAAATTTCTATGGTGGACAAGGTATTGTCATCTGCAGGATGCTGAAGGTACTGGATGCTATTTATCAGCTAAATCACTTGAACGTGAATTAACGGTTGCACTTTTTTGCACATTTGAGTTTGACTGTGACTGACTTTTTCTTTCCTTGTTCTTTTTTATCCATTTTGCTCTGCCATTTTGAAACATTGAGGTGTTAAATTTCATTTCTATTTTAGGAAATAAATCATCCTAAAGAAAGAGTTTTCTGTGTTGTGTTCTTGGAGCCTAAGTTCAGTACGACTAAAATACTCAAGTTCTTTTCAAATGGGCTACTTCACAATATTTACTTGAGTTTTCGTGAAATTAGTGACTTGAAACGTAATTTTTTACAGTAAAGTATTAGTACTTTTACTCCAGTGTGATTTTCAGCTTTACACGTCCTAGGTAGGGGAGTTGTGGTCCTGTGGTAGGGGACATGGACTCGTGTCTGAAAGGTTGCAGGTTCGAATCCCCCCGACACTCTGCAACTAAGTGTCCTTGGGCAAGACACGGCACGGGCGCCACGGCACGGCTGCCCACTGCTCCGGGTTTGTGTGTGTTCACTTCACTGTGTGTATGTGCACTTTCACGGATGGGTTAAATGCAGAGCACAAATTCAGTATGGTCCCTAGTGGCCATATTGCCATCACCTCACTTTCCATTCCATTCCATTCCATTTATGTCACATTAAAAAACGCACAATCACTTAAACATTACCAGTAGGTGATTTAGAGTTCAAAAAGCCCAGCGGTTGGGTAGCGGTTTTGTCTAACCTGGAGATTCCGGTAATGGATTGTACTCCGACAGTGAGACGTCTTTGCCGTTTGTTCACTGGTGTAAAACATGCCGCACAAATTGCAGTAAAATCCGGTCTTTGGTACGATGAACTCCACTCCTGCCGAAACACAAAATCTGGAATTTTGTAGGAACTTTGCTATCACATATTGGTAAAAATTCCGGCATGTAGTCATGTGGAAAGAGACAAACGCCGGTAAATTTGTTCTGGCATTGTTCCACCAATTTAAAATTACCGTAAACCTGTCCTGTGTTAATGCAGAACGAAGATTGCCATTCTGACTAGGGTGGTGCACGTTTAAAAGGTTTAAAAAAATGGTTTAACAGGTGTCACCAGTTGATGATGTCACAGAATATTCACTCCTCTCTGTTTACAGAAATCACAGTGGGAAATGTCCTCCGGGGAAATCATTCAGTAATAATAATACTAATAATTCGGGCGATGAAGACATTTGCCACCCCATCAAAGGATCATTTAGTGACGCAGTTACATATGAAACAATTAACCGCCATTTTCCATGTTCACCAAGGCGCAGCTGTTTAAAGTGTGTCGCCGGTTGATGATGTCACCGAAAAAAACTGGTATTTTGACATATTATATATTTGGAATTCATTTATATTTTTGGAATTCATTTACACGTTGTGTGAATAGTTCTTTACCGGTAAAATGCGGGAATGGCAGCGCTTGTGTGAACAGTATTTACCGGTAAAGTCGGTCCGGTAATTTTCCTGCATTTTACTGGCATTGCTGTGTGAAAGGGGCTAATGGTGTAAATGTGGTGTGTATAATTCACACCTTCATCAGTTTAGCTAAACACGCACCTAGAGGTATGCTGTGTTCACTGATGGCCTTTTCCTGTTCCTGTGGGACAGCTGGAGCAGAAGTGTGAGACGTGTGGAGCAAAGGAACAGGCGATGTCTCCGGATCATCTAGAATGAAGAAAAGCAAGTAAAAGTGTTTAGCGTCAAGGCAAACGGCTAAACGACTTGGTCAAAACCCTTTGACAAACATGTGGTTTCGAAAGGAAATTTGTATTCCGTTTTCCGTTTAAATCCCGTTTTCATTGGTCATACACTATGATTTTTGTGTTGTAGAGAAGCAGGATCCAATCGTAGAAATGTAATAATTCCTGTTAGAAACTTTGCCATAAATTCATAAATTAAATTTGTGAACGATTCTCTTCTGACTTATGACCAAAGTTTGTAAATAATAATGAATAATTTTTACACAATAACTATGATTATTAAATGATTAATAAATGATAAATTATTTTTATACGTGTTGAAAAAGTGTTGAAATTGTACTCTTACAATCTAACAATCATCACAGCCAATCAAAGTCAAACAGAAATCAGAGCTTTGTTTACAAAGACATCAATATTTAGCAATCAACAATCTATATCTACACAGTGCATATTTTTACCATCTGAGTTAACATGTAACATGCTGTTGAAGTATAACTAGAGATAACCTAAGCACCTTTTACTAGCGCAATAAAGAAGCAATTTCACATACCTTTCATCTGACGGTCTTGATCCTGAGGATCTTCATGGTTTTCAATCTCCAACTTCCTGTCGTCGAGGTTTGCATCTGTGGCTTTCTCACTGTCACATGAGCTGCTACAGTTTGAAGGGCCATTTACTGTAATTATATCAGTGTCTGTGTTAATATCAGTGCCAAGGCAAGTCTCTTCCAAAGCGCTCTTAAACTCCGAGGAGGGGAACTGATTGAGCTGAGACGTCGACTGCTCCGAGACAGACAGAGTCTCGCTGGGGATGGGCTGAGGATCATCAGAATGTTCTTCTGGAGCCAAATCCAGAGTCAGAAAGCTGCTATGATCGTCACCTTGTGGCAGACTCTCTACTATCGGTTTAGGACTGTGGATTTGTGGCTCTGTAGAATTTATTCCCTGGTCTTCCTCTTGAACGTTAGATAGATCCGGTTCAATAATAGAATCCTCTTCTTCTCCTACTTCATCGACTGTTACCAGTTCCTCCATGCTTTTAGGGTACCAGCACTCCTCATCTTCATCACTTTCCGGGCCCTGAATCCAGAGAAAGTATTCTGTGATTAACGGAAAAAGTGTGTGCTTGTTCTACATTGACTGGTGCCCTTGACAAAACTCTCTTTTGGCTCTTTTAACACTATATGCATGTATATTTTAGAAACATATTTAAAAATTTCCCATTCATTGGATATATGTATTTTGAAAATAAATATTTAAATATATTAAAACAATGTTTCACAGATACGGATCTTCTCCGTATATGGAACACTTTATTTATAGTCCTTTATTGATGACATGGATACTGAGAACGCTGTTGTTTATATCCTAACCTTTATATCCTTTATCTAAATTTTCAATTTAATCCATTTATCTTTATCTATTTTCTCCTTTATCTCAATTGTGCACCCTATAACTTTGAGTCTCTACGTGTGTGCAATCCAACCCATTCAACAAGTTCGCCCGTGGTCCTGACTACTCAGTAACAGTAGAGTAAATAAAATCAAGTCTTCTATGGATTTTTAAGTTGACAAGTATGGAGCAGCTCTTAGAGATATTCACCTCATTGCTGACATCTCTCTCAGACTTTGAGGACTCAACAGGTTTGTTGTTAAGACACTTGTCTTCTGTGGAGGATTCTTTCTTCTAAGGTACAAAAATAAGCAGCAATAAATACCACATGTGGGGCAAAACCGTGAGATTAGAATACAATTAAAGTAATAACGTGTATAAGCATGCCTGGTTTTCCGACTCCTTTTCCTGCTTATCTTGTCTCCGGCTCAGTTTACTGCTGCGTCCTCGTTCCTCCACTTCTCCATCTGAACGCCGGGTCCTGTGGTGGTCTGCACCCTCTCTCCTTTTATGCCTCTGGTACTGCAGCCTACTGGCTTTCTCCATCTTGATCGCGGAGTCTTTCTTGTAGAAGTCATCGGTGGAGTGGTATGGAAAAGACGATCCCTGAGAGAAGCACTCCCGGCCCCGCTCTTCACCAGATCCCATTCGCTCTCCAGTTTTAAGGTAGGGCTTCCTACGCTCAGACAGCCACCCGTTGAGCCGGTCTTCTTCGCCGTTCCTCCAGTCGTCTCTCTCGTGAAGATCCTCGTCACCACGGAAATGACATGTCCAGTCCCATGTAGCTTGTCGTGCCCCGGTGCCATTGCTCCAGTCGTGCCGACAGGTTGGTCCTTGTGGACTGTGGGCAGAACTACAAGAGGTGAAACTTGGACTGTGCGAGCGTGGGCTGAGGGAACGACTGACTGGACTGCGAGATCTGGCACGTTCTGGTAGGCACCTACACAAATAAGGATGGATTAAAAGGATTCCAGAACCTTTGCTCTGGGTGTCTAGTCCTGCTCCACGAGGGTCAAGAGCCTGGCTAACTTCCCAAACACTGGACTGAGTGTTTTAGAGTTATATTACTTTTAGAGTTCTACCAAATCTAGAGTTTTATTATTAAGTTGGGTTTGCTAGAAAAATTCCCTGGCATTCCAGAAGCAACAATGGACTGTTCAAGATCCCTTCCAAACACAAAGTAGGGATGGGAGTAACGACTCTCTGGAATCGATACTTCGATACTTGCTGGTTGATACTTTTGGAGTTAATACTTTTGTAAGCAATGATCGATGCTACTTCTAGTAAAAAATGTAAAATTCGCTTTTGGATTTCTGAAAGTTTTGGATGTGTAAAAGCCAGCCAAAGCCTATTTCAAACGGTCACATGATTATGGTAGCTAATCAGATGAGCACACTAAAGCACACATTTTATGAAGAGTCAGTAATACTCTTCATAAAATGCAACCTGTGTGCAGTATTATGTCCATTCAAAAATAGAACAATTTGATAAAGTTGGACTGTACGTAAACTAAGTTGTCGCAATACATGATATATTTTTGCAATGCGTTCAAATAAAATTTGAACTTGAATTTGCATGTGCAAAGCGCCAGGTAGAAAATAAAATCATAGGTGAAATCGGCTTTATCCAAAAAATTGTGAACACGTTGCTTTTCCTGAAATCAAATGCAAAACGTGACTGATGTCATTTAGGTGCTAATTGATGTTTTACTGTTAAATATTTAGTGATTTGTTACGTTTCAACTAGCTTAGTTTTGAACACCAATTAAAATAATCTTCCTATAAACTTCCAATGCATCTGATAAATGCACAAGTACCTGTCGTTCTCCTGCATCTCATCTCTCTCTCTCTGGGAATTAATGTCTTGGATGATAGTCTCCACATCTTTACCTGGTTTCTTTGAAGGAAGAAAGTTACATTTCAGCTTGACTTCACTTGGATGATTAGAAAACATACCTTCAACTGAAGCTCCTTATATCGCTTGGACATACGTATGAGAAGTTTCTGACCGTTGATGGTAGCTGGCTGGAGCTGATAATATTGCACCATGGCCTGAGCCGCCTCTACATACGCCATTTCAAGAAAGGCCTAATGGAAAATGCATTATTAGACGTCCACTATCTGCAGTACTGAAATGAGCATCTACAGCAGCTTATGTTATTAGCAGTGGTGTACAAAGTACTTGAGTAAATGGACTCTGTATTGAGAATTTTTTGCTACTTTGTACTGAGTATTAAAAACATAAGCAACTTTTACTCTCTACTTCACTACATTTGTAACTGAGTATGTGTACTCTTTACACCACTACATTTGAATGGACACTTACCATTACTCGTTACATTCTGAATGTGCGCAAAGTCGCATCTTTTTCTACTGCGGTTAATATCTAGGTGGACAAGTTGATATCGCCATTTGCAGGATGCTGAAGGTACTCGATGCTATTCATCAGCTAAATCTTACTATAAAATCTTGGTTTTAACTACTATAATTAGTAGTTGCACTTATTTGCAGATTTGAGTTAGACTGACAATTTCTGGTTATATTTCTTAAATTGAATTTCTATATTATAAAATAAAACCTCATAAATAAAGTTCTAGAGTTCAAAAATAGAGTTTTCCACATTGTTTGAGCCCAAATTCAGTAATATTCTTAAGTTCTTTTAAAATTGGAAATTACTTCACGACTTTTACTCAAGTCTTCTTGGAATTGCTGACTTGTAACTTCTAATGGAGTAATTTTTCTAATAAGTACTCGAGTATGGTTATCAGGTACTCTTTACTCCTCTGGTTATGAGTGGATACCTGATGTGTGGAGCGCATCAGGATGTAGTTGGTCACTTTGCCGAAGGGCAGGCCCAGGTTGATGACGTCGTTCTCTGTGCAGGTGCCTTCAGGGAGGTTGCAGATGTGGACAACACGACCAGGAAACGGCTTGTGCTGAAGTAACTAAAGAGAGAAAAAAGCACTAAATACCTAATTTTATTCTGAATTAGCCACAAATATTTAATGGCTTGTGCTTTAGGACTGGATACAAGCAGTGTTTGTGGAAATGTGTGTGCTCACATACGCCCTCTACTGGCAATGTTACAACACTGACGTGAAATACAGGACGTTTTGAAGAGAGAGAGAGAGAGAGAGAGAGAGAGAGAGAGAGAGAGAGAGAGAGAGAGAGAGAGAGAGAGAGAGAGAGTGAGAGGGAGGGAGAGAGAGAAAGACAGAGAGAGAGTTAGAAAAAGAGTGAGACAGATAGACAGAGAGAGAGAGTGAGACAGATAGACAGAGAGAGAGAGAGTGAGAGACAGAGAAAGAGAGACAGAGAGAGTGAGAGAAAAAGAGAGAGAGAGAGAGAATCTGAAACCCTCAAACATATCAGTGAGTGTATATATAAACAGTGAAGTAAACACACACAAACACACACACACACACGCACACACACACACACACACACCAGGCCAGGTTCCGAACCTGCACTGTCTGGTTGCTATTCCACTCCCTACTACTCGCCCACAGGTTCTCCAGCTGCTGTTCATGGAGTTTAAATGTGTAAATGTAAAGGGCTTTATTGACCGTGACATGTTTGACTGACAGGAGCAAGTGGAAAGATGCTCCGCCCAGACTAGACTGCGCTAACACTACACTTAGACACAACAAATACATAATGCCAAAAGATTAAACACTCAGTGCTGTGTGTGCGCATATGTATGCATGTGTGTGTGTGTGTGTGTTTTACTTTTCCATATGGCGATTATTTAATATACTGTATGTATTGGTTAAATGGTGTCCATATGCTTTTTCTTTACACGTATTTCTTTTTTTTTTTATTAGATAGCTACACTGTCTGTCTGCCTGTCTGTCTATTATGAATGTAAAAAAAATAAAAGCATCTTATAGAAAAATAAAAGCATCATTATCCTTTAAGTGCTTCAAGGTGCAAGACTAACAAAAGATCTTTAATGACAAGACAGTTGAAATCCAAAAGGAAGACTACAAAAACACGTTTGTTTTTAACCTATTACAAAAAATTTATAACACTTTATACAGAAATATATTTAATAATGAAACCTAAGGACTACAAAATGAACCACAGGCAGGGTAAAAGCGCAGGTTTTATCTTAAACTATTGAGATGGTGACTTATCGAAATATCAAAATAGAACAAAAACGAGACGAGCGACAGTCTCAAAAAGCCACTGGCCAGATTTTATGGAATCAAGGATTTCACCAGTGAGTGATGTCCGACATATTTCATACTTTGCCTGCTCTTATTTCAGACATTCTATACATTTCCTAATTTCACACTTTCCCTGTAACAATAATATTGTACAGGTTCTGTGTTCGAATCTAAATCAGCGTTTCCTGTCCATGTCTCCTTGTCTGAGTTTTTACGCACATTAATATTAGTTTTATTTATGCACCAGACATAAATGCCTAAATCCAAGTTTATCTTCCAATCAACCGACAGCTGCTTGAAGATTCACGCACGGCATTCGACGACTCTAAGAGTTTCGAACCAAGCTCGTGATAATCTACGAATGGCAAACTACCAGACCTTGCTTTCACCCTAATGTGTCAAAAAGGTCATGTTAGGTATAGCTCCATAAACAGCTTCCGAAATAGCCCCCAAACAGGCTGTTAATGTCTGGGCGACATGACTTCTAAACGCTGGATGAGCAAAACCTACAGCCAGCGATTCCGAGCTTATTCAGCTCTCTGTGGGATGCAAAATGATGGCGTGACGCTCTGGCAGGACATGAGGTGGTTATTGGAATTATGGGAAAATAATACTCCAGCTCTGTGCCAAAGGCTTTAGTTCTGGAGGGATAGAAAATGTAAGAGGCTTCTGTGGCTCTTGATTGAATCGGCTGTGGTGTAAAGTACTTGAGGACTTTGTTACTTTGTGTATTTTTACATAAGTATCAAAATATAAGCAACTTTTGCGCGACAAGTTGGCATCTTTTTCCACCGTGGTTAATTTCTTTGGCGGACGAGGTGATATAGCCATCTGCAGGATGCTGAAGGTACTGAACGTTATTTATCAGCTAAATCACCTGAACGTTAATTAGCAGTTGCACTTTTTTGCACATTTGAGTTTGACTGAAACTGACATTTTGTTATTTTTTAACTACTTTGTTTTGACATTTTGAAACACTGATTTAAATTTCATTTCTATTTTACAAAATAAAACCTCATAAATAAAGAGTTTCTTGCTTTTTCACATTTCTTGGTGTTTTTGTGCCTAAATTCAGTATTAGTAAAATACTCTTTTAGAACTGGATATTTTACAACTTTTACTCAAGTTTTCTTGGAATTGGGTAACTTGTCATTTTTACAGTAAGGTACAATCCGTACTTTTACTCAAGTTTGGTTTTCAGGTACTCTTTTAAATTTCCAAATTAAATATAATCCTAGTAAATAGTCTTCAATTATTTACTGAAACAAGTCAGGTTTTGTCAAGTTTATGCCTAAACTCAACAATCGTAACTAAAAGACCATTTGAAATCGCCTAATGTTGATCATTTTCTCACGTGATTGAGGTCACATGACATGATCGAAATTATGAAAACGGAGTATCTTTGCTGAAAATATACAATATGTACAATATGCAATATGTATTTTGTTTTTTTTTCGAATCTCAATTTTTCATTTACAAAATGCTCCATGGGCATGCATCTGTCAGCACTTCACATCAATAAATTAATATGACTTCTTTTGAGTTTACAGTAGAACTGCCTTTCATTTAATTAAATATGTTTTTATTAGCACAGACTTTATTTTTCATAGTTCTCCGACATGCCATTCCTGACTCGGGGACCCTTAATCCCCCAGGATCAAATTACAATTCAGTAAGGCTCAACTAAATTCTCAGTCAAAATGCCTTGAAGACTTTGGAACAAAGCTCAAGTTAGATTTTCTTGTTATTTTTTTCAATTTGGAAGAAATTGTGCAAGTCTGAATATGAACGAATTAAGTCCAATAGCACTTCAGCAATCCAAGTAAACTCATCATTTTAGTAGCTTCAGATCTAGAACCTTCCGTCTGTTTGCACATTTCTATCATGTGTGATTCTAACGCAGTTAAAGATTACTATAAGGCGCACTGAATTATAACGCACAGCAAGTCTTATTATAAAACACAAATATCTTATTATGTATTATATCTTATACATATTATATCTTAAGGCACAAATATGTTATATATCTTATTATAAGGCACAAAAAACCCTTTTATTAAACTATTTTTTGTTTTTATTTGCACTGACAAATCAGAATCATAAATCAGAATCAGATTGAACATTACATTTTTATTAAATTAAACATTACACATTATACAAACATGTATAATGTGTATTTAAAAAAATATCTGCCATGATGATTTTATTTGTATTTGTTTCTATTTACTATACTCGAAATGTCCGTAATGTTTTCTTTAAATAACAATATGTGTTTGTGTGTGTGTGTGTGTGTGTGTGTGTGTGTGTGTGTGTGTGTGTGTGCACGCCTGTGCAGTTTCAGAGAGTAACGAGAGTAAATTTAGTATACTGACCACTCAGCTAAAAAAAAGTCGGTAGACAACAAAAACAAGTGTTCAGTTTTGCGTTGCCACCAGATCCTGCGGCATGTGGCATTCCTGTTCCTTTACAACAGCTCGACAAGACAACTGACGTCTGTCATCGGCCCCAGTTTGTTTTGACATAGGAAAACCGTAAGGTTAAGCGTCAATGTCGTACATGTGTATCTTAATGGAACTAATCCGCGCTAGCGTTTCATCTTGAAACTTTCATAACATTTATAATTGCGGGGATAAGCACTTCGTAATATGATAGTGAAGCCAGACTTAAAGCGCACTCGATGCGATGAAAGATTAAAAAGTATATTCTAATAACAAATCAGTCCATTTTATTCAAATAAAAATGTAAAAAAATTCAAAATGCAGTCAGGAAAAAGATTAACAAAAAACAATGCATTAATGGAAAAATAAAAGGAATTAATTTGTGTGAATTAAATGTCACATGAAAATCAATGTGTTAACTTGTGTGCTGACCTTTGCCCCCGATTGATGGGACGCAAATCCCACCCCTGAAAAAGGAAATGACTTCATCCCTGCCATATATGAAGCATTTCCTGCCGAAACGTCTATAAAAAAAGAAAGAGAGAGGGCATGGTAGAGGTAGAGAGAGTAGAAATTAATATAGAGAGGGTGTAGAGAAGACAGAAAGAAAAGTAGGAATAAAGAAAGAGACGTGTAGAAATGGAGCAAAAAAAAAGAACGAGAGATAGAGAAAGAATAAAGGAGGGAAGAAAAAAAGAGGTAAAGTGTTAAGAAAAGAAAGAGAGAGAGAGAGAGAGAGAGAGAGAGAGAGAGAGAGAGAGAAGGAAACAACAAAAGATGTAGAGGTATAGAGATGGAGGGATGAAAGTAAGAAAGAAAGAAGAAAAGAAGGAAGGAAAAAATGTGGAGGTAGTGAGAGAGAGAAGAAAGAACAAAAGGAAGAGAGTTGAAGGGAGGAAAGTAAGACAGAGAGAAGTAAAGAAAGAGGAAGAAGAAAAAGAAAGAACCAAAGAAAGAAAGAAAATAAGAATGAAGGGAAAAGAGAGAGAAAAAACACAAAAGCTTGTAAATTAAGCGAAAGAAAAGCACAAAATAAATTTGCAGACATAGAAGTAAAGGCAAAAAGTGATCTAAATAATAACAAAAACAAAACAAAAATAGTTCCACTTTAACTTTGACTATTTATATTCGTGTTTTGTGAGCTCGGTTAAGTCTTGGAGCAAAACATATTGTCAAATCTACGACGGCGCAGAAATTCACGACAAATGATTGTACAGTACAACAAAAAAAAAAACATTTTAAATTGTATTACTCTTTAAAAACATATTTTCCCCCCTCTCCTTCACACTTTACAGTACGCTAACTCGAGCCCTACAAATGAAATCTTTGCTTAGTTTTTTTACTGCTCAGGCCTGTGTGAGCGTGTAACTGGATGTCTGCTCTTACCTTGAGC
This sequence comes from Paedocypris micromegethes, assembly GCA_028031935.1. Classification (NCBI taxonomy): domain Eukaryota; kingdom Metazoa; phylum Chordata; class Actinopteri; order Cypriniformes; genus Paedocypris; species Paedocypris micromegethes. The sequence goes on from CM051507.1 coordinate 3,140,044, forward strand.
GGCGTTGGAGTTGTAGGACACGGTGCTACTCAGCGAGACGTTGGCACATCCTGGAGGGATCTTGAGTGGCGAGCTGCGAGGAGACGCCACTGCTTTTAGACCAGTCCTAACACTCTCAAGCCTCCAGAAAGCCTCGCTCCGCGTTTAATACGTACAAGTAAGTCTGGTGTGTTTAACAAGCCCCCGGAATAGACGACCATTATGCAAGAGTTACTCACTTTTCAGTGAAGAGCGAGCAGTTCTGCAGATGTAGCTTGCCTTTCACGTGCTGGTCCCAGTCCTGCAAACAGCACAGGCACGTGACGCTCCGTCCTAACAATAGTTTGAGCGATACGTGTCCGGTGGTGAGGCGGCGAGACGGGTTGGAGAAGGAGTGTGGGTCTGCGGAGCAACTGTGTTCGCCTCCCACCCAGCACCACACATGCCAGCTGCCATCACACCCTTCACGCCCCGCGGGTAACACAGACCACTGGAGCGATTGATAATGCGCGAGAGAAGGAAAGAAAGAGAGAAGGAAGGGAGGAAGGAAATAATGGAAAAAAAAGAAAGAAAGAAAGAAAGAAAGAAAGAAGGAAGGAAGGAAGGAACAAAGACAGACAGACAGAAAAAAAATGAGAAAATGAGAGAATGAAGGGAAAAGGAAAGATGGAAGAACAAAGGAAAGAAGAAAGAAAGAACAACCAAAGAAGAAAGAAAGAACAAATGAAGAAAAAATGGAAAGAATGAACTAATGAAGGAAGGCTAGAGGTCACAAAGAAAGAAAGACAGAAAGAAAGAAAGAAAGAAAGAAAGAAAGAAAGAAAGAAAGAAAGAAAGAAAGAAAGAAAAAAAGAAAGAAAGAAAGAAAGAAAGAACGGACAAAGGAAGAAAGAAGGAAATAAAGTACGAATAAAAGAAGAAGAAACAAAAGAAAGAAAGATATCCAGACAGACTGTTAGAAAGACAGATGGATAGAGGTACGATAGACAGATAGACAGATGGACGAATGGATGGATGGATGGATGGATGGATGGATGGATAGATAGATAGATAGATAGATAGATAGATAGATAGATAGATAGATAGATAGATAGATAGATAGATAGTTATTTGAAAGCTGGTCAGTCAGTTAATTGATAATTGATTGGTCAATTAGTTCTTATTGGTGGTCCATAGTAAAAGTACTGTAAAACAAACAAAAAGCTAAAGTGCCCCATGGGTAAAAAGATGTTGCAGGCGCAAACTCAGAATGCAATGATTTAACAGAGAAACACTGTCGTAACTGGCAAATGCGCTGCAGGCGGCGTATTTGCTCTCTCTGTCCTGTAGGGGCAAATTGCACTGAGAACGAGTCTTTCAATTATGCTTTTCCAGATATAATTTGAAAACGTTTTGTCCATTGATCTATACCTGTTTGCCAATTGTGAGATTACCACATCAAGCGTGACTAACATGGATGCAGCTATGAAGTCGCCAGGGTTGCTTTAGGGAAAATGTAATTTTGAGGAGCTGCCAAAGATTGAAGTAATTTACACCTTGTGCAATTGTCAATTTGCTACAATTACAGATTAATCTAGATTAGTTTGAATAATCCAGATTAATTTCAAGATTTCGACGAGATTATCTATATTTGAAAAAAAGAATTTTTGCCTACCTCTAATTATATAGTTATATAGAGAGACAGAAAGGCAGACAGACAGACAGCCAGACCAACAGGCGGACAATAAAATACTGTAGGTACTTTGTTACTCCCAGGAGTGAAATTCACTTTGTTTCTTACGCAATTTCCTGTCATTAAGAAGGTCTAATTTACTCACCTTCAGGTTGTAAACCTTCTTCTCACAAATGGTGCACTGATGGGGCAAGTGAGAAGGCGTCGTCCCTTGATAGTCGCCGAGTTGATGGGGTTGTAAAGGTATGACGCCCTCTCCTGCCTGAAGCTGTAGCTGTTGAAACGCCCCCTGCTGTTCAAAGGGTGGACCACAGGAGGCGTTAAACTTGGGTTCTGTGGTGGGCTCCTCTGGGTTATACAGCTCTGCCCTCGGTCCGGCAAAACCCGATCCCCAGGCACCTGCTCCTGAACCCATCTCCAGGTTCCCCAAGTTACCTGGACCCTTCCAAAGTTCTTTAGGGGCTGCAGAGCTTCCCAATGCATTCGGACCACTACCTTCCAGAAAACCAGTCTGCTGAAGTGGTATTTCCGCAGAGTAGAAGTCTTTTTGAAAGCTCCCCTGGACATTGGCTCTAGCTTGCATGCCGTACTGTCCTCCATCGCTTGCCTTAGAGCCCGCCGAAACCCCTCCTAGATATCCAAACTGACAAGAACGTTCAATATCTGGATGTAGTGCTGCTTTGCCATAGTCGTTGTGCTGGGAGACTTTCTGGTTTGGCAGACCACCATAGATAGTGGGCCTGACTCCGCCCGGGTTAGAAGCAAAGCCAGACCCAACCAGTGTTCCCAGGGCGGTGTTTGGGGGTGGAAAGGTAATGGATGGAGCGGGAAAGGCTCCGTTTTGAGCCTGGGCCATGCTGGTTCCCTGAAGATGGCTGAAGAGCGGTTGGGCCATTGCCACATTGGAGAGGACTTGGTTGAGGACAGTGGCGGCGGCGGCGGTGTTGGTCGTCTGGGCGAGTTTGAGGCGATGGAGAGTGAGCTGGGCCTGGAGTTGAGCCAGCTGAAGACTAGCCGGACTCAGTATCAGGTTGGGACCTGCTCCGGCACGAGGACCACCCAGAGGAACAGACTTAACATCAGGCTTTTCTTGTGAGGCGCTGTGGATAAAAGAAGACCAATGAAATCCACATACTAAGACTCTTCTTCTATATCTGGGTCAAGGGGAGCTTGATCCAACATCAGCCTCAGTGGGCCCAGATGGTCTACAAATCCTTGCGAAAATAAGTTCGGATTCTTAGGGGTCTTTACACACCATAAGTTGTATAGAAAAATGTAGTTTAATTCTATAGCTAGATAAATGTGTTTATTTCTTCATTTAATTTTTCATTTATTTGTTTATTCAAACACGTGTACATAACAAATAATAGCAACATAAAACCACAACATAGTAATAATGATAATTATACAATCATCTCGTTCATTCCCATAACACATTTCTTTTTCTCCTTTTTCTCCTTCTTTGAAAGGGAGTAGAAAGAAGTACAACTTAATGTAAAGTACAACTTAAACAACTTCTTAAAAATGACTTAGTGTTCTTACTTCTTTAATAGAATAAAAATATATTTACTTTAAAAAAGTGTGATTGTGATTAGTCTAAAAACTGCAGTACATTTACAGAATAAAGAATATCATTATATAACAATTAATTCATATTTGATCTATCTTTGAAAAATGATATAGTATATTGTTTGTATAATTATTTAAATTTTTAATAGAGTGAGCTTCCTAGCCCTCTGGGCTGGGACTCCTTTTATAATATTAATGAATCCTTGAAAAAATATAAATTATCTATGACTGATATTTGACAAATATATATTTGAAAGATTCTTGATTTATTAGATGTAAATTAGATAATTATCTTATAGCTTTAATACGTTTTTCATTAACATAGTTCTTTTTGTTCTCATATTATTAAATGCATATTGGATGTTAAGTGTATACTTTTGTTGATTTACTTTTCATTACGATTTCTAGCCATCCGGCCTTTAACTACAGTAAATAAGCTATTACTATGATATAAGCGTGATGGTGAACAAAAATCACACAAGTTTCAGATACATAATTATTATTACCATGTACATATTTTATATATTTTCATTGTGTATGTATTGCATACATTTTAAAAATACAGTATATATTTTACTATATTTAATATTTTTATTATTATCATGATTATTTAAAAATATTTAAAGATGAATTAAACTAAAATACATATTGTAAATGTCCCATATTACAATGGGACAAATACATAACAAATACATCTAAAGCTCGTAAACAAATCCTATACATTAGATTATTCAATTATATACAATTTTTTATACATTTTTAAGTCTGTAATAAATCTTATAAAACCTTTGGCTCCACAACAATTCTTTGCACAACATGGTCCTTTAATGTCCATGTTAGAGTGGACAGATGAATTCACTCATGCTGGCTAAGTTTAGCAGCGCTACTATCAATCAAAATATGCACGTCTGATACTATTCTCACTATCATCAATCAGACACGCAACCACGTCACAGCGCAGAGAGGAAGTTCACTGGCGAGTTTGTGTTGTCCTCAAACATTTAGCTTTCTGTTTGCTTCTTTCTTTATTAAAGAGACTTTTAATATGATTTTTAATATGGAAATATAAGCTAAATTGTAAATCAAAAACGTATAAACACACACGCGCGCACGCAGGCAGACACACACACACACACACACACACACACACACAAATACACTGTGTACATATATAGATATTTCCCTACATTTATATACAAATATTTCCCTATATTTACATATAAAAGTGTATATTTGTTTATAATATATACAGTATATGGGCATTGTGGGCTTATATGTAATGTAAAATAATGTAATGTAATATAATGTAATACAGTATTTAGGATAATATAATGTAATATAATGACCAGACATATAGAAATACATATTTTATATATTACAGATATATATTTGATAACATCTAGATGCATAGAAGAATCAATGTTATCTTTCATATACTGTATATAGTTTATGAGTGGACTACAGTTTGTTTGAACAGGGACAGGCTTTCAAGATCCTTTCAAATCTGAATTAGTGCAACTGAATCTTTTGCGGCGATTAACACCCTCCGAGACCAGAGCTGGTGTCATTTAAGATTACGAACTGGTCTTACAGGATTACCAGATCGTAAAATTCACACATCAATAGTTCCTTTCTACGTACTACAGCATAGTGAGATATCACTTTTGAAAAGTCGGACGCACATTTTGCAATGAAAAATTTGCAATCCTTTTTTATAAATCTCCTGATTTTCACTCCTCGGGATCTGGCAACCGTAAAACACAGCTTAGTATCGCATTTCCTTTTGTTTTTTTATTTCGATCCCATTTTTGGCTCTAAATCCTGACCTTAAATGTTACTGTCCTTTTGATTGTTTTTTTGTTTTATCGTAATTATCGGTTCTGTTATTTCTGGTTGCCATTACCTCCACAAATCTGCAAGGCGGCACCATGGCAGCACAAAGCATTGCGCAAAGTGCTATAAAAAATGGCCCCTGGATATTACCGTCAGTACAAATGTACCATCATGAGACAGACCCCGAAATAGACCCCTGACATACAACAGCGCACGCTCAGCGACCACAGAAAACCACTCTGGCACTTCCATCTGTCTGTGCAGTTATGCGCTTGTATCATCTCGTGAAAACAGAGCATCCAAGTTTGAGATGCCCTTCATCAATCAATATGAACTTACTCTGAGGAACGTGGGGAGCGTAGCAATGCGCTGTGGTGGGCGTACGCTAACCTTCAAGCTCCGCTGGAGATAAACGGACACATGTGAAGAGCTCACAACAACCCAAACCCACGGCATGTTGGGAACAACTGCTGCCACTACGGGAAGCTTGTGACTTCATGCTGGAGCTTAGGACGGATCATTGTCGGCCAAACGATTAATTTGGAGTGCGTGTCATGCGATGCAAATGTAAAGTTTATGTTATCCAACACACATAGGGCACACTTAGATGTATCGCTCGATCAAAATTGAAATATGAAGATTTTTAAGTCATTGTGTTGAGCTATTGAAGGAATGTAATAAAAATGTATTAGGGCATGTATTATGTATTGTAAGAAATGAAAGAAAAAAAAAAAAAAAAAAAGCAAAACATAAATAAAAATTTACCCTACAAATAAAAATACAAATAAAAACAATACAGTAATAACCTAAAAAAACGAATTAATAAGAATAAAAATAATAAACATTGTGTAATTTAATGTATTCAATTGTATCTAATTAATAGCATATAGCAGATATTTAATAATTTATATATATATATCTCAAATAAAATTAATTGATTAAATTAATACATTAAAAGCTAAATTGAAGCTAAAGCGAAAATAAAAGAAACTTCAAGCTACAATCAAACGTACAAAATTGCGAAAATGTCTCTACTAGAATTAAATGCATAATAATCAATACTTGGGTGAAAAAGTGTTTATAAGATTCTAAACATTACATGTACAAAGTGTAAATTTGTTTTATCTTTTCTGAGCAATTTAGAATATTACTGTCTAACTGTACGGTACTTTTAGGAACACTTTTTCAACAATTGTTGAACATTTCATAAAATGCTAGTGTGTTCAAATCTAACAAATGTACACGTAAAAACAAAACATACACTGAATAAAGAGCATTGTAAAAGTGTAAACTAGTATAAATTTGAGGAATTGACCATTACTATTATTGCAGATTTTTAGTCCTTATACTATTAAACAATACATAAAAATTTCATGTATCCATTCCTGAAGTTTGCTAAAAATACACTGCATTATTTGATATATAAAAAAAAATAATTATATATGCAGAATAGCACAAAACATGTTTTTTTTTCTTCCCAGATGGCCACAGCTGTTCCATGAACTCACACGGACAAAAACGACACGCAACATGCAGCATGAGCCCAGAAGCGGAAACGCTCCATTACACCTTTAAAACCCGCTGTTTTCAAACAACCTGGCAACCTCGGCACAATCCATGTCTGATTATATTATCCACACAATTCCAGGCGGATCCGAGCGTCGGTTCTTACACAGCCCAGTTCAACAGAGGCCAACGGCGCCGTCCCCTGGAAGAAAGCGGGCCCTTGCTTTAACCCCGGCGGCTTTATCTGTGTGTTGTACAACTGCTTCCAACAAGATCCACCAGGACGTGTCACACACTGCTTTTAGTTCTCTGGGCTGATTTGGCCTGGAATAGCGGCGGGAGTGATGAAGTGTCACATGTGTGTGTGCAAAGTGAGTGTGTGTGTGGAGGAAACAGGGCGGGCGATGTCACATGAACGAACACCAAATCAGACAAATCTGACGTTGCCAGATATTTCAGACAAGAACGAAGCCACAATTTAAACCCGATTAAATGGTCGTGAATTAAATCTAGTTTCATTTGTCACACATACGCATGTCTTACAGTGAATGCTTATTACAGCTTCTCTGAGAAATATCAAAAAATATAGAAATATTATAATCATCTAAATATATTATATTTTTATTATAATATGGATTAATCAGACAATAATGAAAAGACAGTAATAGGAAAATTAGTATACGTGATGACTAGAATGTGATAAGTAATTACTTTAGACTAGAACAGTAATGAATAGAATGTTTTATTTGTATATTATATAAAGAAATATTTATTCTAAAAAAAAAAACTATTAAAAAATTGTATATAAAATGTAAAATATGAACAGAATAACTTGGCTTGAAAAGTTCAGTTGAAACGCTTCAGTTTTAAAAAGTTAAAAAGAAAAAAAAAATCCAATTTAAAATTGTATCATAAGAAACAAAGCAATTTGGCTTAAATGCTAAATTTAAACCTATAAAAACGGAAATTTTCCTTCAATATAATCAATTTGTTTAAACAAATATAAACACAGTTAACTGTATTAGAGCTAAAACTGTAATGTACTTGGTGACTTATACTCACATAAAAACTTAATAATTGAATGTGTTTATACATTTAAAATATTCAGAATGTAATTACTAATATAAACTAATATAATAAAAGAAAAAATATAAAATATGATTAATATATTATTGATATTAGTAAAATACAAATATTTACAGAACATAATAGTATAATACAAACAGAATGATAGTACACTGTACATAAGCGCTAAAGCTATGATTGTATTTAGGTTATACATTAGCACGTGAGTATAAACAACACTAGATGGTGAGCGTGAGGCTTGGATCTTCATATCAGGTGTAATCAGCTCCATTAGTAGGTTCTAATGTCGCCTGCTTATCACGACCCGCTGGAGCGCTGACAGCATCTGGGAGAGAAGCTCAAAGATCCCAACACAGAAGGAATTCTGCTGACAACTACCGGCTGATACCCACATGGAAATAGATTCTGATCGTAATTAAGTCAAATCTGCTGATATTTAAATAGCATGTACTTGAAATTTCAGACATTTCAACTAGAGCGGCTTTTAGTGAAACTTTTTTCGGTTTTAAAGAGTTTCAAGGGAACTGTTAACTATGTTAAATATTAAATAATTCTACAAATATACTATAAATATATACAATATTTATAACTTATACATTAAATATTTAAAAACGTAATAAAATTAAATATTAACAAAATGTGCAATATTTACCGTGCAATTAAAAGTTGCTGTACAAATATATAAAAAGTATATTTAACATGCAAAATTAAATGTAAAGTTTTTATTAATCAGCATTAAAGTATTTAATGAATATCAAAGTAAATATATATTTTTGTAGTGCTTATAATATTATTATAAATACACTACGTACTGTACTCCTCCATCCAACACACACACAAAATCAAACCAAAACATTCATAATGTTTGTGTAGAAAAAACATTTACACTATAAGATGGAAAAAAACTATAATAATTACAGATAAAATATAAATATATAAGAAATACATATTATCAGTCACTATTAAAAAGAAAAAGGAATAAAGTTGCAGTAGATAATGTTTTATGCTTTAGACGACAACAGAATTGACAACAAACCAACTAAAACATGTTTCAGCATTCACAAATGGAAAAAGTGCATATGTATTTCTAAATGCTATAATTAATGTGCATATTTTTAATACCCCTCGTCTTCTACCATAAACAGGCCTTTGTGTGCCACCGCTCCAGTCTTCAATTCCCAGCGAGGTGCCAATGTGACAGATTTACAGCCGGCCATCTGCTGGCATTCCGCAGCGCAACAACCCGCATTTCACACTCTTTTCTCGCTTTTAGCCGGTCGCAAACCCAAACTATAAGCCTAAAAAGCTTTTACATGAATCAAACGTGTTCCGTGTGATGCGCAAAATAATAGCTTGCGTGTAGTTCGTCGTACATTCTTCTATCTAAAAGCTTTTAAAATGTAGATTTTGTCTGTTTTTAAAAAGGCAGTGAGTCCATCTGGCCACTAGGGGCCACTTTAGAACATATTTTATATTATTTATAATTGTTATTTATTTTTTACATCATTTCACTTCATCATCAGAACATTTTCGAAAAGCTTTTTCAGACTGATCCTCCTTCTGAAATAATGTTTGTCAAGACAGAAGATGACCTGATGTCATAACCAGTAGATGGTGCTGACACTGTTCACTAAACATCACACACTGCCTCACCGACCGAGTGTGTGACTAGAATAAACACTAGATTAACTCTGTCTGTCCGATTATGGTGTTTTCTGTCTGTTGTTTTTTTTGTTGTTGTTTGTCTCGCGTTCTCTGTCCGTCTGTCGATCCATCTCTATTTGTCTTTCTGCTTGTCTGTCTGTGCATTTTTCTGTCTGTCTGTTTCTTTCTGTCTGCCTATCTACTTTTCTGACTTACTGTCTGTCTTTTTTAACATTTGCCGTTGTTTATATCATCTCTAAAAATATTTAGTTTACATGTTGTTTTATTTTATTATAATTTGATATAAAAAATTATTGATTTTTTTATTGTGTACACACAAATTATACACGCAGTATAAAGTTCAATAACCACATGAAGTACACACACACACACACACACAGGAACACGCACAACGAACAAACACAATCAGACACACACATTCACAAAAACAAAAACAGAATCTAACCGATTTGTTATGCGTTTAAAGCAATGCCTGTGACATTTATTAACATTTTATAATAATAATTATTATCAATTAATTCAAAATGATTTAATTAAATTTTTAATTGTATTCATAATTGTATGATAACAATTTCATTATTAATCATTCTGTATTTATTTTAAACTACGTATGTAATTAGATAATTAACTTATTACAAACGACATAATAAATATTTAACTTCTTTATAGTGTTGTTATAGAATAATTCATTCTATTTTATTATCTATTAACGATTCACATAAATATTAATAATATATCACATAAATCACATAAACATTTTTTAAGATGATTATTATACTATTATTATTATTATATTATTATACAACTACATTCATCATCCTAAAGTTTGTGTATTAAACAATAACACGCATAAATACGCAAACATGCACAAATTTGGCATGAATATGTTACACATGGTTTTGAAAAACACTTTCAATAAATCCATCACTGTTCCTTATCCAAACCCATCGGTCTTTTCAGTGAATGTCACTTGGCCGGAAGACGTGTTTGGATCTGGTGTGTGTCTGTGCCAGGAGCAGTTAAGGTGCGAGTGATTTACAGTGTTCTGTGTGGTGGTCTGATGAAAAATACAAGACCACCGCAGATTTATGGAACACGATTGAGCCACGAGGCCTCACAGTTTCCCATTGGGTCATAGCATGAGATAATCTGGACATAAATAAAAACTCAAGAGTGTGGCAATGCTCGGCTAATTTTGACAATCCAACAATCAAGTGTTTGACAATCAAGTGTTTTTTACAGTAATAATGTCATCACAAATCTCAAAGAGTCAAGAATTTATTATTTTTGGAAAACCCAAAGTTACTTTAACTCATTTGATTGGCTGATTCTTCAGTGAATACAAGCATAAGGTAAAAAAAGTGTTAAATTATATCCTTGCCCGTGTGAGTGTGTGTGTGTGTGTGTGTGTGTGTGTGTGTGTGTGTGTTTTAAATATATACATCATTGGAAAACAATTGCTTTTGGAACGACGGCCGTATGAATTGTCCAAAGGCTGGGATAATCTATCCGGCTCAGCACACAATAAATACACGCAGCAACACTTCATCGCCGTCCAAACACCAGACACGCAAGACCAAGAACATTTTAAAATGACAGATGAGTTCACCTTCTATTACTTGAGTCGTTTTCTTTAATGTTGAAAGTTATATGAAAAATATTTGATGTTCATTTTTAAATTAACATTAATATGAATCTAGTCAGAGTCATGGAGAATTTGTAATCGGCCACACAAATATGATGAAATACTAATCTGAGCCGTGAATTTCTGCATTAAACTTGCATAGGAGGAAACATTCTTCATTAGTGTCCAAAATCAACAACAATAATCGGCTCCAGTAGGCTACATTAAACTTGCTGAAGATGTATTTATTTCTATGCTGATTGTGTCATTTTTTTCTATTATGAACATTTTAGCACTTTAGAATTAATAATTTTGAATTACAATGGTATTTATTGTTGTTGTTGTTTCTGTTAACATTATTGTTACCAATATTTCCAAGTATTTTAGAATATATAGATCATGTTTTATATTATATTTTTGAGAAAATGCTATAAAACTAATTTTTATTTTCTTCTTAAATCAGCAATCAGAAATGCAGGACTGGAAAGTTATTACAAACTAAAGCGTTTTCTAAACCACTTTTCCAATTTTCCAGATTGAGGGCGAGACATACACCATGGTTGGTGGTTGACCAATCACACACACACACACACACACACACACACACACACACACACCAATGGTCAATTTTCCAGACAATACTCCAAGGCACATGTTTTTGAATTGTGAGAGTAAGCTGGAGACACAGAGGAAACCCACGCCAGCTTGTAGAGAATTATCTACAAGACCTAAAAGTTTTTACAAGTACTGTAGTCAATATGTGTGCAATATGTAAGGATAGGTGCAATACGTCTTTTGTTTTTAGTTCTGTGAGCAAGAATTTCCCTCAGGGATGAATAAAGAGTACTGTACACCTAACTACCTACAAGAGTCTCAAACTTTAGCGTTATATACAAAACATACAAAGTCAAAAACTAGCAGAATTGTCATTTTTCCATTTCAATTACTCAAGGTTTGCTCCGTTAACTCACAGCCGTTAGACACACTAGTGTTTCTAGAGGACAGAACAATCTTACAAACAGTATTCAAAGAAGGTGTTGGTCACTGATACAGCAGTTAAAATCAGAACCGATGTTTGAAATGACAAGCGATGACGGAATGACTCCACGGCTCTGTGCCCACCATAGTGCAAAAGTCTCAAATTCATCGCTAGAATGGCGTCACAAAGTGTGTCGTCTGATCAGGCCGGAGTGACCGAAGGCCCCGGGGACCGTCCTGACCCATCGTGTGTGTCAATGAGCCACAGTCAAGGGGTACATTTTCTTGTTGACCGGGCAGAACAGAAATAGATTAACAGGCCGATTCCGAGAGTCGACTGTGTTTGACGCGCAACACAAAACCAACTTACGGGAGAAGTTTCGGTTTGCTTGTGAAAAAACGTGCAAATCGAGCTCCGCTTTGCGAGATTTCTACACTGTAAAAAATTAATCATGAGGCTTGGAATTTTCATGTGATTCCTAAAAAGAATGCGCATGTGTCCTTGAAATAATGTTGTTCTGTGTTTCTCTTAAAATAGTGAGAACATTTTGGTAAAAACAAATTAAAATGTAAATTTCACCTCTTTTTTAAGCAAACCAGTGCAATTTTTGGGGTCAATTTAAGAAACCATTTTGGCTAAAAGATTGAGAAAACGAGAATTCCCATTTATTTCAAGAGAATTGGTTCAATTAGTTGGTGTCACGTTTAATTGAGTCACACTCATTTGAATCTCAACACGTGAAATGATAAAAAATGTCATTTTGATGAACAGCAGATGAAGAGTGAACGTTGAGAAGAAAATGCTTTATTAATAGGAAAGAAAATCAGCAGCTACGAAATCATCAGATGAGCTTGTTCCTTGGGAGAGCCAATGAGAAGCTTGCATGTGTTGCTGGCAGTTCTTTAACTCTTTTTAAACTTTAAAACAAAGCATAAACATTTTTACATGAACTGTTACGCTATAACATTTAAATTTAAGCGATTTATCTTAAAAGATGACAATATATGTTTTAATAATGTAAATAACCATCTCACCATCAATGTCTCAAATCTACTGCTTTTCAGAATGAGGCTGAGGCTCAAGGATTTCACTCTGCTTGAATCTCTGACCATGTGAGACTGTTGCTTCCTGATTGTGAAAGGTCTTAATACAGATTGTTATCTAATGAGTGGAATCTCTTAGTGAGGAAAATATGAAAATGTTGCTCTTCTGCCAATCAAGTCTTTAGTTTTCAAACCATCAATAATCAAAAAAATTGAGTATATTGGGTTTTATTTTCTCAAATTAAAAAGCACAATTCACTAAGAATTGTTAAAATAATAATGTCAGGCTGAATATTTCAATGTTTTTTACTTAATTTTATCAAGTATGTTCTACTTAAAAAGTAAGCTCTGAGAAAATACTTAAATATAATTCGTGTAATATGTTACCAAACTTTTTTTTACGTAAATAGCACATCACATTTTTCACAGTGTACACGTGGGGAGGTTTGAAAAGCCGTAAGAGGCATTCGCTCCGTGAGGGAGGTCTGGGCAGAGCTTGCCTAGCATTTTACCATCTGTCATCACCATCAGCCTGTGGATGCCAATCACACCCGAGCCACTGCCCAGCGATACCACCTCACCGGCCAATCAGCAGCGTATGCAACCTCCAGACGTTTCTTCCCTTGCCAATGAGTGACCAACCAGCAGTGATGCATCAGCGAAAGTCTCAAATGGAGATCTGTTCGCATCCTTACACTTATATATAGAAAATTGGATTTGTTATAAAGAAAATTGGATTTTGGGATTCGAACCTGCAACCTCTCAGACACAAGTCCATGTCCCTACCAATGCGTCATTTTGGTGAGATGACTTGGTCAACATCAGTTATCATTTATGCATTTAACAGATGCCCCGCCCCCCACCCGTGTTTGCGATAAATTAATTCATTAATTCGCAAACCCACAACTTTTTTTAATTAATTTTATTGTGATTGCCCTTTTGTATTTGCTACTGTTGTTTTAAAGTGTAAAGCACTTTGGTCAGTTCATCTGTTTTTAAAGTGCTGTATGAATATCGATGACTTGACTTGACAATTTTAGTTTATTCGCGAACCTATATATAAATACCAATGAATACCAATATTCCAAGCAGTTCTTTGTGTTTTACGTGTAAACGTTGTAGAACTAAAGTTCAGTTTGTGGACTGGTCAATGGATTGGACCAATTCTCCATCACCTTTAGCCCAGGATTGACACCAGCATTCTGCGACCCAATTGATCAAGCTGCTTTAAGAATGGATGAAGAAATAATCAGGCTCATTATATTGTAATGTGAATACTGCCAGGCCTAGTGAAAATAATAGTGAAGACCAGAAGGATGCATCCGCCTAACGACGATTCGACCGCATGTGTTAAAGAAAATAAGCTTAAAATAAATATTGAGTTAACTTGAAACGCAGATGAAAAAGTGTGTCTGCTTATTGCTCAAATTAGATTTGTCCGGTACTAAACGGTTGAAGTAAGCAAACGTCTCGCAAACATTCCCGTAACTGTCTCTTTGCTCCTAACTATGCTATGTCCTGGTACGGCATTCTGAGATTCTTCTTCACGCTCTCAATAGGCCCTTTCACACATACAGACATTCCCGGAAAAATACCGGTATTTTGCCTGCACGCACGTATGTGTGAACAGACAAATGCCGGAAAATTCGTTCCGGCAATATTCCGGCACCTTTAGTAGTAACGTACCCGGTACCTAGCCGGCATTCTCCTCTGTGTGAAAGCGAAACGGAACATTTCCGGGAAAGCGCGCCGAAGTTCCGAGCGCACTGACGTCACCCACTGCTCTGAACCAATCTGAACATTCTGGCGTGGGTCACGTGTTCAATTCTCGCACGGTCATTTCGCACTTTCGCGGGTCTAGCCGTTCAAAAGGTTCCGCCGGTTGATGATGTCACAAAACATTCACTCGTCGCTGTTTACAGAAATCACAGTCGGAAAACTCGTCCAACTGAAACGACAGCGAAATCAAAGCACCTATAATAATACGGGTGGATGAAGACATTTGTCACCACATTAAAGGAACGGTTAGTGACGCCGTCTCTTATGAAACAATTATCCACGTTATTCATGTTTACAAAGGCGCAGCTGTTTAAAGCGTGTCGCCAGTTGATGATGTCACCGAAAATACTGGTATTTTGAAACCACTGTGTGAAAGGATCTTTTCCGTTAAAATGGAGGAATGGCAGCGCTTGTGTGAACAGTCTTTACAGGAAAAATAGCAGAACGACTTTACTGGTATTTTACCGGCATTGCTGTGTGAAAGGGCCTAATGACTATATATGGTGATGCTTTTCTCATCTGCAACTGATCTATAGATTTCCTGCCATGTGGGTAACAGTTGTTACGCCTACAATCGCAATACGATCAATGAATAAAGATTATAAACTGAGGAGCGGAGACAGACAGCTTGGTTTTTGTCACTCCTCGCCGATTTTAAAATTAACTTTAATCCATCGTGTTGTGTGTTTTATATCTAAAATAGTGTACAGTCGATTATGACAAAGAACCGATTTTTAAAGGGTCCTCGATTCAACAGAATGATTGGCTTATGGCGGGTGGGATGAGAGTTTGGAGGGCACAGAAATGCTTGAATGTCATGCAAAATAAAACCAACAATTTCTTTTCAACGTCACTGATTACAAACGAGTGCCAAAGATTACAGTTTAAACACTAAGTTGAAGTAAGTTGACTGCGTTTTACAGCAAATTGCTGATGAAGTGCAGGTATTAATACACACAATGAGCTTGCACTTTGCACTTCTTTAAATAAGTCCTGTTAAAATAAAGTTAGTGCAGCAGCGTGGGCAGAAAATATCCCTCTTTTTGGCAGAATGCCACTGCGTCTGGAAATGTCGATAGCCAAATTGTCCCCAACCTTTTGCAGACTGTTCACATGTAATCTTTAACTCTAATTCGGGGCTTCTCATTTATTTAACGTAACGGTCCTGCCATAAAAAGAATACTTTACACAGCCCCTGCCCGACAAAACGTGCCAATAATATGGTATATAGTATTAACGCAAATATAAGCGCCCCCTATTTTCTAATTGTAGACGCTCAAAAACTAGGGGGGTTCTTATATGACATTTACATAAACAGTATATATACTATTATTTTCACTCCAATATGCATGTAAATATAAGCGTCAATTTTTGCACATTTCAGGTCAGGTGCAATCACAAATTAATGAAAATTGACCAGTTACGATGTAGCGTACAAAGTTTTATCTTTAAAAAAAAAAAGACAATTTATTGTCGTCTTTATGTAGCGTTGTGTCCTCTTTTATTTCTTTAAATATTTGTAAAATAATGAATCAAATAAATCTTTAACAAATGGTTCCGGAGGCAGACATGCTTTTATTGCCTCAATAACAGTTGAATTTGCTATTAATGTGATTTACAAAACTGCACCTGCAGATTTAGAACAGAAGCCCAAGGACGATACGGAATGTAGGAAATGGACAGGTTGGAACAAAGGGACAATGAAACTGGACACCGGCCCCTGGACACTCACCCTCCATTAAGGCCCTTGTGTCTGTGAAAGCTCTCAGAAGATAACCACGCGCTGAGCTGCTCTGATAACAGCAGCTGAGAATAGAGCAATGACCACCACTTGTTTCCATTCAAACGGAAGCAGGGAAAACACTAGAATGCTCATCTGATGAGAGGGGAAATCTCTGTACAGTGACCAACACAACTGAGTGTCCTCCACACAGTCTGTGTGTGTGTGATTTTACTGCAGTGGTCCAGCAAAAAAAGTACTTGAGTAAATTGACTTTGTTGTTTTACTTAAGTGTTTTGGGTGCTTTGTACTGAGTATCAAAATATAAGCAACTTTTACTCTCTACTTGACTACATTTGTGATTGAGTATCTGTACTCTTTACTCCACTACATTTGAATGGACACTTAGTTACTTGTTACATTGTGATTATGTGTCAAGTCGGCATCTTTTTCTACCGCGGTTAGTTTTTAGGGAGGACGAGGTGATATCGCCATCTGCAGGATGCTGCAGGTACTGAATGATATTTATCAGATAACGTGAATTAGCGGTTGCGCTTTTTTGCACATTTCAGTTTGACTGAGACTGACTTTTGTTCTTTTTAATCTACTTTCTTCTGCCAGTTTGAAACATTGGTGTCAAATGTACTTTTTA
Organism: Paedocypris micromegethes; assembly: GCA_028031935.1. Taxonomy (NCBI): domain Eukaryota; kingdom Metazoa; phylum Chordata; class Actinopteri; order Cypriniformes; genus Paedocypris; species Paedocypris micromegethes. Next base: position 3,157,151 of record CM051507.1, read on the forward strand.
TGGGTAAAGTTTCTTGTTTTTACAATTCTACAAAACGAAAAAGTAAAACACTAAAGTACTTTTAAAATTGGACTTTACAACGTTTACTCAAGTCTTCTTGGAATTGATGACTTGTAATTTGATTGACTTGTAAATTGTAATTTTTACAGTACGGTATCAGTTCTTTTACTCAAGTATGGTTTTCAGGTACACTTTACACTTCTGCTTCACTGGACAGTCAATTTCAGAGAACGATACTGAGTTAACTGCAGAGATGCCGATACTGCCCCTAGTGGCCACAATGACAAACTCACTTTCTTTCACTTCTAAATAGCCAAAATACACATGTACACTTTATAGTTCAGACACTTTAACTAGAGCAATTTACGGTAAATTATACTTTGAACAAATTAAGATTAAATTAAATTATACTTTGAACAAATTTTCCAGGAATTAGACCAATGATTTACTGTTCTATGTTACCCCTGCCACACACACGTCAAACACACACACACACACACACACACACACACACACACACACACACACGTGAAGTGTAGACGTAACTGCCCAATTACAGGCCACCATCATAGTCATTTCACTCATACATTAGATGTTTTATAGACCATTTAATATGTATGATTATAACAATACCAAACACTGAATCCTTGTATTGTAAAGGCTACAAAATGTAAACAAAAAGACGTGAGATGAGAAAGAGAAGGTAAACAAGCATATTCCTCGAAAACAAATAGTGCACATAACCATCACATCGTCTGCAACACTGAAATGACAAAGGCGGATCAGAAAATATGAGATGTTCCTCAAAACGCCAATAATCCTAGAACCTGTTAGTGGCAGGTCAACCTGGACCTTTTTAGGCGTGATGATGCTGTTATGTAAGACGTAGGTGGGCATGAGTCACCTCAGACCTTCGTGACTCACTCTCCATCCAGCTGCCTGATATTTACTGATGCGTGACCATGAATAGCACACACACCTTCCGTTGCCCCGCCCACAAATGATCAACACCGGCCCACGTCTGTGTCATCGCCTCATTGTGCAAGCGATGAGCATTTACAGCGTCCGACACCACAGGGATCTGGTCTCCTGCTGGGCAGCATCTGCAGAAGGTGAAGACGACGCCACAGTAACTTTTCTGTCGCCACCTTAAATACATCACATTTTATAACAGCTTGAAACTATTTCTTAGCGTTTGGCTTGTTTTGTGCTTTGTTAAATCAGCCAAATATTTTCTGAACCTCTTTCCCATTGCGAGGTCACAAGGAGATGGATGGATGAATAGATAGACAGACAGACAGACAGACAGACAGACAGATACATAGATAGATAGATAGATAGACAGACAGACAGACAGACAGACAGACAGACAGACAGACAGACAGATAGATAGATAGATAGATGAATAACAGACAAACAGATAGATAGACAGACAGCAGACAGACAGACAGACAGACAGACAGACAGACAGACAGACAGACAGACAGACAGACAGACAGATAGATAGATAGATAGATAGATAGATAGATAGATAGATAGATAGATAGATAGATAGATAGATAGATAGAAGATAGATAGAGATGAATACAGACAGAACAGACAGACAGACAGACAGACAGACAGACAGACAGACAGACAGACAGACAGATAGATAGATAGATAGATAGATAGATAGATAGATAGATAGATAGATAGATATAGAAGACAAACAACAGATAGATAGATAGACAGACAGACAGACAGACAGACAGACAGATATATAGATAGATAGATAGATAGATAGATAGATAGATAGATAGATAGATAGATAGATAGATAGATAGATAGATAGATAGAATAGATAGATAGATAGATAGATAGATAGATAAAGATAGATAGATAGATAGATAGATAGATAGATAGATAACAGACAAACAGATAGATAGATAGACAGACAGACAGACAGACAGACAGATAGATAGATAGATAGATAGATAGATAGTAGATAGATAGATAGATAGATAGATAGATATAGATGATAGATGAATATGAGATAGGATAGATAGATTCGGTAGGGATAGACCATGATAATAAAGGTGATTCGATAGATAGATAGATAGATAGATAGATAGAACATGTAAAGGTGTTTAGATAGATGGATAGAACATGTAAAGTGCCGACATGTGCTGATTACAGTAAACATCAATCCTTCTGGTTATTTCAATCAGTTGAACAATAGCCGGTGAACTGTGCGGTCTTGGCATCGAGGGAAAGGTGACCCACAGTATTTTCCACTGTCAGCAGGCTGGCACGGAGTGGGCAACGGTCATGTGATCGCACTCCAACACCGCCAGCAAAATATTCACCATAGTGCTTCATTAACAATGGCGTCGAAAATGACAAACGGCTGCCAAACGAAACTTTCCTTCTCCTGGTGGTGAAATGTTAGCACTGCATGTCCGTCATTTATACCATATGAGATTCCGTACTTCAACCTTCCAGAACCTTCTCTGTTTCCGATGCGGTTGAATTTACACTTGCTTAAAATGGAAGAAGAAGGCTACATATTCCACATACTATGTGATGTGTAATTTTATACGTCATAAATCTCCCTCGACTTGCCTGGGTTTGAAAGAAAGATGGTGGTGAGAGCAAAACTTAGTGCATCTGTTCACTTTAAAGGGAACGGGAATCTACATAGATACACAAATAAAAAAAACAATTCATGTAATTAATTTAACACACAAAACGTTTTCATTTGACAAGCGTGGAGATGATTTATTCTCTATATTGTGATGTATTTATTACTTGGGGGGAGATGAATATAGGTTTATTTATCCTAAACGTTTTGTATTTTACAAGCATATTTTATTTGCTGTATTCTATTTATATGACATTATGTAATGTTGTTGTTTTTCATTGGGTGCGTGTGTGTTTTATAAATACATATATGTATGGGTTGGTCTATAAATGTACGTGTGTGTGTGCGTGTGTGTGTGTGTGTGTTTACATACAAGTGCAGAATTCTGATTTTTGTTTTTTTAATCAGTTCATAACGGGCTGGAGTTCTACAGAACATTTATTTTGTCATGTTAAGTGTAAATACAAAATAAACGTATTTGTAGTTTTTTACTTTTTAGACAGACAGACAGACATACTTCATACAGTTCTTATTAACGTCAAATGATATTAATAATATAAATAATGATTGAGGAACTGATTGTTGCTTTCTACAGGTTCTCCTTACACACGTGCTGACTCATATTTCTGGAGTCTCTGATTCACTCGACGCTCAAACTAGCAGACAGTGGGAGGAAACCAGAGAACCCAACAGAAGCCCACGCGAACACGGCGAGAACATGCAAACCCCACGCGGTGCAGAAACCCAACACACACGGATCACAAAACATCTTGACCCCCGGAAATACTGACTGACCGGCCCAGGGTCCGAAGTCAAGTCATCCTTGTGAACTTTTAGGAACTTTAGTGGACACTTTTATTCCAAACAAATCAATCAATCAATCAATCAATCAATCAATCAATCAATCAATTCATCTATCTATCTATCTGTCTGTCCGTCCGTCCGTCCATCCATCCATCCATCCATCCATCCATCTATCCCTTCATCCATGCACCCTCTTACTGTAGCTCTATCGTGCTCTAAACATGAGTATTGGAGAATTTCCCCGTGACACAGAAATGGAACAGGTGGAAAAAATACAACGCAATTTATATCAATCCATTCCCCCAATCGTTTTCTAAACTGCACTTTGCTGTTTGGGTCACATGGAGTTGGAGCCAATCCCAGCCACTCTGGGACTGGAGGCGGAACAAACACCCTAGATTGGTGGCCGACCAATCACAAAGCAGGACACAAATTCACAGTCTCTCTCAAACCTATGCGTCAATCTTGTCATATTTGTAAATCAATAATCAGACAAACAAACCTACACGATACAGTAGCAACGCAAGCAATGCAGATATCCGCACATGAAAGTGACACGCCTTTTACAGCGGAGCAGCTCGAGGTTTACGGGGAACAACTGTGCTGCGCCACGTTTCGCTCAAACAACATCAAAGTCTTTCCGGTGAAGCCCTTCTCGTTCCAGGCATTACGGCGTGAAGGGGCTGTGTTCAGGGTCACCCACGTGTTAGTTACCACGCAAGAGCGTTTGAATGCCATCTCATCTCAACTCATTACAGGTTACTTTTAGCGGAAAAATCTCAGTCTCCGAGTTGTTTAATTTTAACTGTATTGTAACAAAATTACACATTTAAATGTAACAATGTTTTATAATCTCTTTATCATTTTCTGGGTATTTAATCTATGACAGTCGGTGTTTTAAGTGAGTGAGCTTGTTAATTGTGGCCACTAGGGGCAGCATTGAAATTGTGCTTTGCATTTAATCATACAGTGGAAAAACACACACAAACAATAAATTCTAATTCAAATGAAATACACATTTTATTAATCACATAAATATTATACAACAGGGGTGGGCACATTTTTTGATTCGCGGGCCACATTGGGTTCTAACATTTGACAAAGGGGCCGGACCAAGTGGCTGTCAATCACATCCTCACTAGCCAATTAGAGTAAGGGCCGCCCCTAAGTGAAGCTTGTGCCTAAAGTCCAAACAGTGGAAGAAAAAATAAATGAAAGAAATAATCTGAAGCGGAAAAAAATGTTCATACCAAAACGTGAAGATTATTGTTTGTTTCTCAGAAAGTAGTTTGATATTTTTTGGCATCTGATTCCATAGACTGACTGTATAAAAATAAATGTTAAAAATATACTAGCACAATTCTTTTACGTACATTTTGTGTTTATGGTTCCGCTTTTTAAAATGTGTTACATAAAAAAAAAAAAACCTTCATAACAGATTAACTGGACTTATACTTTTTTCTTATAAAAAAAATACAATATATAATTATTAAGGATAGAAATACAATAAAATACGGTAGATATAATGATACATTGTAAAAAATAAAAATATAAAATATGAAACATGAATAAAAAAACAAAAATTAAGAAGATGAAGATGAAAAAAAACGAGTAAATACAAGTGAAATACATGTGACTCCGTGATCCAGTTTAAAGTATAATAAATTGGAATAATCTGGAATAATAAACTTACTCTGCTTGTTTGTTTTGTTGAATGCTAAATGGGATTAATTTAGTAACTTGGGCAAAGATTTTAAACTCTGTGGTTGGAAGACACTGTAGTTTAGCAAAGGCTGAATGTATTTTGCTGGAGGCTTGTCTCAGGTTTTATTCTGCTCAGGAACAGATACCCAATTAAACTGGTATAAACACCTTCTTTAAAATTAGCCCATGTTTACCCAGAGACTTTTACACTTCGCCTGCATGTTCTCGCTAGCGAGGCAGTCAAACTGTGCAGCTTCAGCAGTGTCAGTAACTCAATTAAACTCAAATAGAGCTGTCAGTGATTCCACACACTTACAACTTTCTGCTCGAAGAAACATCACGAGAGCGGGTTTGGAACCTGCAAATTGTTCCATTTACATCTCCAACTTTAAGGACGACGAAATCTTGAGCTGGTACAAGCAGTCCAGTACACAATTCCTATAAAGCAGGAAGTCGTCAAAAATGGCCGACGACGGTGGGTTGCTGAGCAAGAGTTACGATAGTGGTGCAAGACCGTTTCTGGAATGGCGATGTGTGTGTTTGACACTCGTGTACACTCTCATAAGTTGAAAGCATTGTAGATAGGCTTTGGTGCTCTTGATTTTTATATTTTCGTGTTAGAATTGTAGAAAGATGTCAATTATTATACCAGGCTATTACGGTCAAATTTCTCATTTGTGGTACAAATATAGGTCTACTTCTTTTTCTTATTGTTATTATTTTTATCTATCTTCTGTTTATCTAGCCATCACACCATTTTATTTCTATTCTATGACTTTTCTTTCCTTCTTTCTTTTATTCTTTCAATATCTAGCCTTCCTAACACTCCTTACCACTACTTCCCAACCACTCATTTTTCCTGTATTCTCTCAATTTCTATATCTCTCTGGCTCTTTCTCTCTTCTTCCTTTTATTTTCTTTCAATATCTAGTCTCTTTCTTTTCTTTTCAATATTTAGTCTTCCCACCACACCTCTTTTTCTTTACCCTCGGACTTTTCCCATCACTCTAGCTATTCTTCTTGTTCTTCTTTTTTCAATATCTAGCCATTTTCTTTATTTTTTCCCAATATTTTGTCTTCCCACCACACTTCCTTCTCTTTACTTTCAGACTTCATATCTCTTCTTTTTCTTCTTCTTCAAACAGTTGGCAGTTAGACTTGACACCCAGGCATTGCAGGTTTGAACCCGGTCTGGTGGTCACAACTGAGAGTCCTTGTGCAAGACATCCTGACGAACTCACTCACTTTTCCGATTTGCCATCCTCCACACGGCAAGAAGACTCTTCATGTGTCCATGCGTGTTTTATTATAGGTTTATAGTTTGGGTAATGGGTAATGAGGTAAAATATACAGTGACACCCCACTTACGAAATTAATCCGTGCCGAGAGCTGAATTTATCGTTGAGCAGGGCATCATTTCAAGATGGCGGCTCTATTTGGCAACACTTGTGACGCCGACACAGATGGGGAAAAAAATAAAACATCGCCATTCTGGGAGAAGACAAACTTATTTTATATTCTGGAAGCAAGCTAGTGAAACTAACAGACTGAAACTAACTAGTGTTTTTGTTGTTTTTTGCATTTTTGACATTAAACATCAGGACTCTCATCTCCATGCATGCTAGCGGTAAGAAAAAGACGTGCTCCTTTCGTATATTGAAAATATTTTGGGATGAAATTTTCGTGGTGACGCATTTTGTTACTCTGGATTTTCGCTATCTAGGACATTTGTGAGTCAGGGTACCACTGTATTTTGGTTAAGGAAATTTTGATTAACTGGCATTTAGAATGGAAAGTTCTGTGTGGTTCTTGATCACCTACGCTCATCTCAATATGTTGGACGGATGACATCTCTGTACTTTTCAACTTTCACGGTACTTTCCTGCTTTCACACAACCTATTATTTAGACTCCTCTATAAAAGAGAGAGTCCACCTCTAGATTGTCTTCAGTGACCCTGGTGATTCTGAATAATCAACTGGTCGCCTGGATAATCGACTTCTTTCAACAAGTGAGAGAAAAAAAAATAAAACTTTACTTATGACCAGTCACAAGGTTTGAGTATCTTTGTTCGACTGATTTTCGCACCACATTGAGAATCGGAAAACATCGCTCGGGTCGTTGGTGCTGTAAAACTGTCAGGCATTAAAAATAAAGATTTGCCCAGTTGCTTGTACGTGTCAACAAAGCAATGAACACATGCTCAGAGGGCTAATCCACCGCAGGAAACCTCAATTTCAGCAAAGTTGAATACAAATCAGCGTCACCGCAAATAAGCTAACAGCGGTTGACACTCGACCTGAGCCAAACGTGGTGCTTTTCTGCGTGGACAGACCTTCTCACCAGCTCCGTGAGATGAATAATACTTCCGTGCTTTGGCTAAACTTCTCAGGTTTCATCTCATCAACGGACACACTTTGTGGAATCCATTATTCATCCGGTTCCCGCGTTCATGGAGCTAAGCAGCTGACAACAGCAGTGAAAAGGTTGCTGAGCGATTGAGCCTTGATATTTGAGTAATCACACCTTCCTAAATATACCATCATGCGCTCCTCAGAGAACCAAGAGAAAGATTCTGTCCACCTCCAGATGATTACGTGCTTCTGATGAGATATACGTGGGAGCTCATATCATTATATGTGCGTTTTTTTGGTCGGTTGGATGGATGAATTTACAATATTTTAAAGAAAGCACAATTTTTCATCTATAAATGCAATTATGGAATTCATTTTTTTTGTTGTTGCCCTTTGTAAAATAGTGAATGTGAAACTCCATATTGCCATGTTATGCATTTGCATATGAGATGCTATGTTACGTTGATGTTGTGCTGTATTAATTACGCGTTAATGTATTATTTTATTAGGATAAAACTTTAATAATTGTGAAAAAGACATTAGACTACTCAATACACTATTATTCTCATTCACTATTATTATTGTTTCTTTGCACAGATTTTGACTGTTGGTGTTTCCAATGGCATTTTACTGTTTTTACTGTTGTTGTTCTTGCACTTTTATTACTGTTGTTTCCCTTTGCACAAGTTCTTTCTACTGCTGTTATTTTACTTTCCTTTTGTCCGTCATACTGCCGCTATAAACACTGAAACTTCTCCTTTGTTATTATATTAATAAAGTCATATAATATCCTAATAGGATTATTATAAGTAGTAATAATTGATCGTGTGTAGTAGTCAAATCAAACTTAAATATTTCTCCACAAGAGTGGTAGAAGTATTACCACAAAACTCATAAAATTATCTAGATTGCGTGAGGAAAGTTAACAGTTTGTACAGTTTTACATACTCCATTATTATCCATGTGCGCAAAAAAATCGCCAAAGGATAGTGAGGATCACACACACACACACACACACACACACACACACACACACACACGTGTATTATCTAAATACGATGCAAACGATGCTCGTCATACACATTAACAACCCCTTTTAGCATTGTACGTGCATTAATGCGATAAACTAGATTTAAATCACTGGCCTAATGCGACACAATATTTGTCCCTATGTCACATGTGCAGCAATTTAAACATTTATCTAAAAAATCCACACTGCAGATTACAGCTCAAAGACAAACTCAACACAACTGCCCATTAAAAAAGTCCAAAGCGGCAGTAACGGCGATACCACGGTTCTAAATCTGCTGTATTTCACAGACACGCAGCGCACACAAAAGGCTCCAAGCCGTAAAATCCGAATCCACCGAGGCATTCGTAACATATTTCCCAGCTGCGCTTTAAGAGCTACACACCAACCACCTGTGCAGAAGAACCAAGGTCAACACTCCACTGGCCCAAACCATCAAACGGGATCTTAAACCTCCACCATCCCACTATAAAGCCATAAAAACAACAAACCAAGTTACCTTCCCAACGGCATGTTTTTGCGCACCAGTGTACGATGGGAAAATTGGTCAGTCACCCAACACAACGGTTCTGTAGCCTGGGTTGGCGTGTGGGACTTCCTGAAGCACGGCAGCTGAGGAGGGATATTTAAAAAGAGAGGGAGCGAAACACGCAACTCACGAGAGGAAAAAAGCCCAACACAACATCCCCTAAACATCCCGACAATACCAGCACTAATGCCGCGGCCCAGTCAGTCGCTTAAAAACAATCCTTCCAAAATGTGCCGTCTTTCAGCGCACTGTCAGGAGATATAACACCAGAGCTGATGATAGCGACGCCTGCTTCCTGTTCACGGGCCCGGTTCATTAAACCATTAGGCCGCTTTTGCACAGGCGTGGTGGAGACTTTGTCAACCATGATGGGGAAAAATACTGGAGTGGAAAAACACAATGCAGGAAATTAAGTCACAATAAAAATTGCTTTACGGGCACTGCTTTATATTTGTTTATTTATTGATTGATGGGTTGATTGGTTGGATTATTATAATAACAAAAACAAAACACCTATAATATAATATGTTAAAAAAATGCTGTTTAAAAAAAGGTTACATGCCATTAGTTAGGTAAAAAAAACAACAATTTCATAATGATTCAAGTTTTTGAAAGTTAACTTTATTAGGTTCCTTAACTGTATAATAAAATGATATAGTACACAGTATTAGAAAAAGGCACAGCCTACAACTGTATTTTATATCTTATTTTATTTGAACAAACACTTGTATATAGATTTTTTGAATTATTGAAATTGTTAAAGTGAACTTTAAACGTTGGTTACTTTATCTCAAATCTTATTGTTATCAAATTGTTATTAAAATACAAGAAATATTTATATATTTTTTACAAACGAACTTGTTATTTGTTCAGCCATCGGTTTTCAAATGCTTATTCCATTTCCGGGTCACGTGGAGCTGGCGCCAACCTCATGTACAAATGTTCTAAGATACCTGTATTTTTTGTCATGAACAGAAAATCAGGAACCATAAAGAACTGTCTATGTCAACTACACAAAAAAAAGAAAAAAATCTCTCTCTCTCTCTCACACACACACACACACACACACACACACACACACACACACACACACCATCTCAACCTCTCTCTCTTTCTTTAGCCTGATCAACCTCTCTCTCTCTCTCTCTCTCTCTCTCTCAGACAGACTGAAACACACACACCACGTGAAGTTCCCACATGAGCGCAAACCCATAAACGGACGCCATTTAAGGGCTGTAACAAAATTGGCATTAGGAAGAGTCACCCGATTCTATATGTCAAGTCCTGGCAACACAATCCCAGCGGCCTACAGTATCTTCATCCATCTGCAGGTCTATAGGCGTTTATTAATAAGCAGTTTACTGAAAGCGCATGGTGACTGCTTACAGACATTTGTTGTGTTGTAATTGTGCCTGTTGACAGGGATTATTACTACAAGCTAAAGTTCTGCGGGGAAAGAAGCTCTTCGGCGCTAACAGACGTCTGAGAGAAGCATGTGGCAGGAATGTGGTCATCACTTATGTACATCAGCGCTGATCGGACTGTAACGGGCAAATAACTGACTGTCAACTGATGGAACGCCTCACTGGGGAAACATGAAGAGTGTGTGTTGTTTCGAATGATGTCGCATTAGACACACACTAACAGTTGGACAAATTATTAAATATATCTTTTGGTTTAGGAGTTGGTCAAAAACACCCGTAAAGAGTTTTCAATTCTTCAAACACACATAAAGAGCATAAAGAGTTAGGGTGTGGGAATGTTGATACTTTTATTGTAAGAACTTTACTATAATGAATGTATAACAATGTAATAATTTTACAATGGATATTTTACAAAATGCATGTAAAAACAATTAAAATAATTTACAAATCATATAACCTTGGGTTACATGGACACATTCAAATTCTACATTTTTTCTGATTTAATGTTAAATGTATAACCAGGTTAGTAAACAATGTAGTTAAATAAATAGTTACAAGTGAAACTGAATGATTTGCTGCAAATATAAGTTGAAAAGCCTTGATAAATAATAAATAACGCTTAGACATTGCACTAGTAATTGTGTTTTTGATTGCTGCAAGTCAACGTTCTGAAAATGTGAATTCTGAACTTATTTATCGAATATGAATATATTTATCAATTTATATTATCGAAATGTTAAGCCACATTTAACCGTTTTGTTACTCTGGTGAAGAACCGTTTGGAAAACGTTTTGTAAATGTAATAAGATATACCGTTTATATAATATAATACAAATTGTACGAATACAAATAAGTAAAAATACACCTATATATTGCCCTAGAAACACTGGCGTTATTTCCCAAACACCTTTAATTTACTGGTTTCCGCTCCATCAGCCTTCAGTCCTGAGAGGAACAGCGCTTGAAATCAATGTCTCGGTCGTTTGCTACCGTGATTGGATCTAATTTATCTTTTCAACAAAGGAAGAAAAGTTGTTTTTACCTCAGACTCAGCTCGACGGACGCGTTCCCAAAACTCCCTGGACTTTTTGACTTCCCATTCTCAAAAACGCTCTTGTCCCAAGTTTGCTTCATGGCCGAAGTGGCTTTCAACCTGCAGAACGATGTCGAAACGTGCTCCAGTAGAAGAAGAAGAAAATCCAGACTAAGGTTCTGAGGAGAAGCGCGCGAGAGGAACGAGAGGAACCGGCCTCGGCGTCTCAGATAAGCGGCGCCAAAAGTCCGTCAGTTAAACACTCACCAGTCCGACAAAAACAAACCTGTTCAAAGATGGTTAAAGTCTACAAAGCTGCAGGAAGCGATGACGTGAAACGCACTTGGCCATTTGGGTGTCCAACTGTCCAGGAGGTTTGGAGCTCCAGACTGGAGAACTTTCATTCTCTGCAGCTTTCGGCCAATGGCGGAGCACGTGTGAGGAATGCCATTAGTCTGTCAGTCCAAAGTCAGGCTCAGAACGGTCATAAAAGTCCAGAGCTCCACTGCCATGAGTGGCATTTTAGACTATTAACATTTAGCGGGGGGACATGAAGGGCCCCTTATGCGAAAAGCCTTTGATTCTCCCCGTGAAAGTCTTCTGTGTGTGTTTGCTGGGAGTCATTCCACTTTATGGAGTTTAAATGACAGCATTTGAGCGAACTAAACACTGATCAGAGTAGAGAACAGAATTATTATTTTTTTTTCCCCCTAATGAAAGGCCAGATGTTGCTAGGCTTTAACATTCGTGGGTTTAGCTGAATTTCATAAAGAAAATACCGGTAATAACGGAATAATAGTGACGTTGAAAACAATATGGGATAGCGAACATCTTTAAGAATCCATTAAATGCAGAGTAACCTATACTATGTTCAATGTAGTATACCAACACATTTTGCAAAGCCCAAGGAGGAGTCAATGTTTTACATTTAAAATTAGGTTATAACCATTTACAGTATATATTTTTGAGAGACATCAGTGTGCACAAATTCTGGCCACTATACTGCACTTTATAGCTTTAATGCATGTACAGGAAATAATAAAAGAAAGTTGAGGAATTCACATTTGCATCAAATTAGTCTTTTCTGTGCTTTTTTTGGTTTTACTAAAATGTAAAAATAAATAAACAACACGACCTAAACGACATAAACATAAAAAACGTAACAGAGTATATAACTATAAATGCATAACTTACTTCTACGCTCATAATTAATGACCCTTTCCTTAAAATTGCATAAGAATCAACACAATCGTTGATAATGATGCTGTTCTCCTAATTAATAGTCAAATGAGATATTCAAATTCCATGACCATGACACAGTGACAAAAAATGTTGATTTCTATCATTGAGGTAAATAATAATGTTGCATAATGTGCTTTTAAGTTTAAAACAAAAGAGATAAAAAATACTGGATTTACATTAAAACAGGTGTATATGTATATAAACAGTACAATATATACAGTATATAATCAAAAAACACAAATGTGTTGACTTGCGGTTTTAATGAAAGTTTAACTCATAGTGTGCAACAATTATTACACACTCACACGTATAATTCAATTCACATGTAGGATTACATTCATACACACACAGACACTTTGGTAAATTTTATCAGTATTAATTTATTTACAGAAGCGTCACCCGCCACAGATAGAAAAACGATAAATAATGGAAAAACACTTTTATGTGACAAGCACAATTCTGTTAAAGTTAGCGCTCCTTGTCATTAGAGCTATAAGTCATGACGTTGGCCCTTGGCACCGCATTGCTTCTCTGGAAAAGGCCGGGCCGCAGCTGTGAATGCCATTCAGCCCGACTCGCCCTTAAACCAGCCAATGTTTACTCCACACCGGATTTAAACGTTCAACAGTCACTCATCAGCAAACCTTTAATGGTTAAACATGGCTTTTTCTTCTAATGCTCAAGCTAGACGGTCAGTTCTCCTCGTGGTCATCTGTGCTCACTGTTCCTCTATGACCTCATAAAACGGCTTTAAAAAAAGGAACAAATGCAGTTCTCACTCAAAACGGCAGGTTGTAAATGCCTGTTCGCATAGGCTTGAAGACTTGCGATGGTTTACACGATTATAAATGGAACGGCAATGACACAATGACCGCCTCGGACAGCGGGACTATGTAGAGCGGGTGGTTGCTGGGTCAAACGCGAGGGTTCTTGGTTTGCACGGACAATCCTGTTTCTTGAAAATGACAGGAATTTTTTTTTATTAAAACGAAAAATTCCGAAAAAAGAAAACTTATCGTATTTTACAGACCATAATGCGCACAAATATATTAAAAAGTTATGCAATATTTTTTTTTTGTAAAGCAAACATTTTGGGAGGGTTAAAGGCACAGTCAATTTTTACATATTTTGTATGATTTTTATATGCGACTTATATTCCATGGACATTGTTACTTAAGTATTTTTAGCTACTATGTACTTATAGTACATACAGGCACAAAAATAGAACTCTGTTACGCTGTGCTTGACTACATTTGTGATCTGTACTCTTTACTCCACTAAACTTGAATGGAAACTTACAGTTACTCGTTACATTGTGCACAAAAAGTCGTCATCATTATTTCTTGGGCGGACAAGGTGATATCGCCATCTGCAGGATGCTGAAGGTACTGGATGATATTTTGTTTTGCCATTTTGAAACATTGAGATATTACATTTATTAATAAATAAAACCTCATGAATACAGTTTCTTGTTTATCGCATTGCTTGGCTTTTGAGCCTAAATTCAAAACAAGTAGAATACTTAAGTTCTTTTAAAATAGGATACTTCTTCAGATTTGTGACTTGTAATGGAATAATTTTACAGTAAGGTACCGGTTTTACTCAAGTATAGTTTTCAGGTACTTCTAACACCTCTGGTCTTTAGAAGGTGGAGTAAGGTGGGAATTGAACCCAAAAATACACGTTGCAGATATCAGACTGGGCCACCTTAAAAGAGTTGGACTGGCGGACAGAAGCTGGTTTTCGAGTTAAAAAAAAAGTCTTTACAAACAGTCCGACTTGCCAGGAATACAAATGAAGAATTCAGTTCTAGCGTCTTGTGCGATGGTGCACGTGTGCGTTTTTTAAAAAGCAAACGTGTGAGAGCGGAGATGAACGGCTGAACGTTATGAGGGCATCTGTTCTCCCAGCAGGCCACCACTCACAAACCTGACAAATTTAATGAGACCCTAACGCTGCCCTGGAAAACAGAGGCAGGCCAAGGCCATGTGAAAAGACCCGGGTGGTTAGAGGTTTGACACGACACCTGTCAGACAACAAATTAACTTGTGAGGGGGACGATCGGGGGCCGGGACAGATTTATGTCAATCTAGTGAGGCTCCTGTGCTGATGAAACCTTCCCTGTGAGCGAGCAGAACGGACAAATGACAAAACTCTTGCTTTTTTAATTCTTCCGTGTGACTTAATGATGTGGCTGACAAAGGCTTTCTTAAGACGCATCCATATATTTACGAAATTAACCTCTTTCTTGACAGATGGGGACAATAGTGCCATCTCTGGTCCAAAAAAATGTAAAAATCTACGTTTTTGGATTTTTTTTTTCAAGAACAACCAGCCCCTATTTTCTTGAATGTTTGTATTGTTTGTCTGAAGTATTGTGAGCTGTGATGAAAGTACTTCAGTAAAAGGACTTAATTACTTAAGTCTTTTGGCTACTTTGTGCTGAGTGTCAAAAATATAAGCAATTTTTCACTCTCTACTTGACTACTTATGTGGCTGAGTAGCTGTACTCTTTCCTCCACTACATTTGAATGGACATTTACCGTTACTCGTTACATTGTGATTGCGTGCATCAAGTCGGCATCTTTTTCTACCGCAATTAATTTATTGGGTGGACGAGGTGATATTGCCATCATCAGGATGCTGAAGGTACTGGACGCTGTTTATGAGCTAAATCACGTGAAGGTAAATTAGTGGTTGGACAAGTTTTTTAAAAAATTGGAAGTTACGACTTTTACTTACGTTTTCTAGTAATTGGTGACTTGTACCTTAAAATGGAGTAAATTTAACAGTAACATAGTCATACTTTTACTCAGGTATGGTTTTCAGGTACTTCTTACCTTTAAAAAATTCATTACGTACAGTAAATTATCATTTAATTAATATATGTAATTATTTATAATGTTCTTTCCGTTTGAAGTCCCAGTTGTAACAGTGGTTTTCCTCTAGTTTTCCCCTGTCCAAAAATATGTCTGCGCGCCCATTCAGCACTGGGCTGCCCACCTGTCTGCAGTGGTCCACACCCTCACACAAGGGGCTTCAAAAACAAATGTTTGGACACATTAATAAGTGCCACTTAAAAAAAATAAATTTAGTATGTCACTATATGTATGAACTACAAAACTGTGTAAATTATTACTACATTGAAAAAAAACGTACTTCAAATTCTGGCAGTAAATTTTACTTTAATTAAATAAAAAGTGGGTGCCAATTAAAGCAAACACTTTGAAATTTAACGTAAAACAAATTGTCCAAATTCCCAAGATATGTGAGATGTATTCCCAAGATAAGAAAAAAATGTTAGTTTTACTCAAACTACTATGTCAAGCATAATTTTTTTTTATGTGCATTAGTCGTGAGTTTACCATCTTTAGGAAATTAATTTGCTCTAGATAGTTTATAGTTCAGTTAAAAGCTCATTGCTGGACATGCACATCCATGCGGCGCGATGTTGCGCCCTCTAGTGGCAAGAAAGCCAAGCACAGGCGTAGATATTTAATAAACTGGGTCATTTTATTTCTTTAGGAACGACATTAAACACCACGTCACACTGACCTACGGAATACAAAGTCAGCAAAACAAATCTAGAAATGATTACGCTCATGTGGGCAACCTACAAAACAACATCATTTCGAAAAGTGTAAAAAAAAAAAAAAAAAAACACAAAAAACCCAGGCTGGTTTGGAAGAGAGAACCGACTCAAGACAGATCAGAACTATTCAGAACTGCAACCGCTGTCCCAAGTACTGAACATCCTGGTCCATAATTAAATAAAGCAAGCCGAAGTATGAAGGTGTGGCACAACTCAAGGAATAAGAATAAGAACAGGAGAAAGAACTTGTGAATGATATTGGAGAACAAGTACAAACTGTAAAATGACCATCTGCTCGGAATCCAGACGAGCAACGCAAATCATGTACAAACCGAGCGAGTGAGCGAGCGAACAGGAGCGGAACAGAGGTGTGTGCTCGCCTCAGCCGTGTGTGGTGTCGTCCTCCACAAAATCCTTGGCCTGCTCGGCTGAGATCACGTCAATGTGACTCACCTATCACACACACACATTCAACAAAGAAGCTTTAACTCCACACATGTTCTTTTTCTCCGCGCCGAGTGTTGATCGGGCTTTACCTTGTTCCTGAACTTGACACCGTAGAACTTGTCGGCCGACTCCAGCAGCTCCGGCCTGAAGGTTGTAGTGATGAACTGTGCGTGTCCAGCCAGCTCCACGATCATGTCTGAAACACACCGCAGGAGAATTGTTTCTCTATACGCTGTTCTTATTATTGGTGGATTTATCGGCAACGAGCAAAAAAAAAAACTGTAAAAATATACTGTGCCCTTTATCAGAAAAAAATATATTGAAATAATATTTCTTAATATTTTATGGAGAAAATATTAGTAAATAGACATGAATTAAATTGTAAATAGTTGTTCATTAATGATACCTTATCAGATGAGTTAGTCAGGAAAAAAAAAAAAAAAAAAAAAAAAATCAATCATGGTCTCCAAAGAAAAGGAAAAAAAAAAACTAGCAACTCTTTGAAATTCTGAATATTAATGTTCTAAACATCAATGTTGTTTATTTTTACAAAAGATTCGCGCAGAATGAAATTTTCAACAGGATATCTCATGTCGCCTGCACAAAATAATTACATCTAACTAAACTATTCTTTTTGTTGTTTTAATCCACTCCCAAATGTCTTTGAAAACTTGCAACTCTTGAAAACTTCCCTGAAATCCAAAAAACTCATATTTTTAACAAGTCTTCAGAAAAAAAAACTACTAAAAGAAATATTCAAGTTATCAGTCATTATTAAAGACATTTTATCATTCCCAGCACATGTGTATCAATTACAAATCAGTAATTTTATTTAAACAATTAGGTAACAAAAAAGAATTTGGAGGAAAAAAGATAATCACATGACAGAATATTTAATATCGTCTGTACGAAAAAAAACATGAAGTTGTTGTTTTAAATCAACAATTTGCTGTTGTTAAACCACTACAAAAAGTCCAATGTGAGTAGGCTGATGGTACCTGACACTGCTTTTCTATGCTGGGCATCCAGTGCCTGGTCTATCTCATCAAAAAGATAAAAAGGAGCCGGGTCGCATTTCTGTATAGCGAAGATAAGAGCCAACGCCACCAGAGACTTCTGACCGCCGGACAACTGCTGCATCTCCCTCATCTCGCCCTGTTTGCCAGTGAACGACACCTGCGATGGCAAACACACACACACACAGGTCAGGATTCATGCCAGGGGACGAAGGACGGTGATCCGGCTGGTGGTCTGCGCACCCTGATGCCCACTCCGGTGAACTGGTCCACACTGGGCACGCTGCTCTGGGAGGACGAGCCCCTCTCGCTGTCGGCCCCCTCGCCCTCGTCCTGCGACTGACTGCCCTCGGCGTCGCCTTTCTTCATCACTAACGTGGCTTTACCACCGGGCACCAGCTTCTGAAACACTTCGCTGAAATTTTTCGACACCTGCACAGAGAGAAAGCGTTAAATAAGTGTAATCCGAGGCCGTACCTCAGGGGTGTCAAAATTATTTTTTCCCCGAGGGCCACATCAGCATAATGGCTGTCCTTATAAATGTAACAACACGTAATCAAATTTAACGCTGGTCCTGAATAGGCTAGGTGTCTCACACAACTCATTATTTATCATAACTTAATCAAGTGATAATTGCAGTTGCGTAGAAAACCTTTGTTTGCTTGTTGCTCTAACATAACCTTTTTTACACTTTGTCAGCTTATGAAAACACGCATAACTCCATTAATGAAGGATCTGTCCAAGTGAATGAAGAAAAATAACATGTGGAAACATTGCCATTGCTACCATAGTTAATTGTGGGAAAAAGTTTTTGGTCAACATTTATTTTTTGGACAAAAAAAAAAACAATTTATAAAATAATTTGTATTAATTATTTATTATTACTATTACTAATTATTATTACGACACTCAAAACTTTTAAGCTCTCGCGGGCCACATCTGGCCCCTGGGCCTTGAGTTTGACACATGTGTCGTACCTGTTTGAAGGTCAGCTGGATGGCTTCGTACTTGCGCAGCTCCAGGACGTTCATCAGCTCCATGATGGACTTGTAGCCTCGGTCCAGCTCGTCCTGCCTCTTGATCAGCTTCTCCTTCTGCTCTGAGAAGTTGACAAACTGGTCCAGGGCTTTTTTATTCACGTGGCTGTACTTCTTCAGCTCCGTGTTGCACTGCTCCAGCTTCCGGAACAACTACATGGACCACAAAAGTTCACAATTAATAAAACACAATCTCCAGAACAAAAAAAGCCCTTCTTTCATGCCCAACATTTCTTAAATGCTCCCAAAATCTGACGCCATTTGTTTTTAACATTAACGATTTTAATAAACAATTTAATTCATCGTGCTTTAATGGCTGCAATAATTTCTATAAATCATTACAATTGGTGACTATTTAAACATAAAATAATATAACTTAATACAAGTTAAATAATCTCAAAATAATTATCTTTTATATCTTAATTATCTTAAACAATATCTTTTCCAATGTAGTCTTAAAGAAAAATTAATCCATGCCTTAAAAATTGACTTTTTTTGTTTTATTTGAGGCTGATGGACAAAATCAGGTTAGAATGCTGGCGTTGCTGATCTAGATTCACACAACATCTGGTGAAAAAACATATGAGCAAGTCGAGAGTGATGACACATGAGTCACCCTGTGGGAAGACTGACACACAAAACCATGATTGGATAGAGAGAAAAAGAGAGAGAAAAGAAAGACCAACGTTAAGCAGTCTGAGAATAGAATAGGAGCCAGGAGAAAAAAATGAAGCCTGACAAGTTCTTCAGAAGAACCAGACAACTCAAGTTCTGTCTGCAGTAACAAGGAAAACGTTAAGATTATGTAAGAAACTTTCCTTTTCTGCAGCTACTTCTGACCAGTGGTGTAAAGTACTAGAGTTATTGGACTTCGTTTTATGTTTTAGCTACTTGTACGAAGTATCAAAAATATAATAAACTGTTACTCTCTACTTGACTACATTTGTGATTGAGTAACTGTACTCTTTACTTCACTACATTTGAATGGACACTTGCTGTTACTTGTTACATTGTGAGTGTGCGCAAAAAGTCATACCGCGGTTTATTTATTGGGCGGATATCGCCATCTGCAGGATGCTGAAGGTACTAGATGATATTTATCAGCTAAATCATGTGAACGTGAATTAACCGTTGCACTTTTGCACATTTGTGTGACTGAGAATAACTTTTTGCTCTTTTTTTTTTATCCATTTTGTTCTGTCATTTTGAAACAATGAGACCTCATAAATAAAGAATTTCTTGTTTTTCCACATTTCTTGGTGTTTTGAGACTAAAGTCATAAGTAAAATACTTGTTCTTTTAAAGTTGGATACTGCACTTTTACTCCAGTCTATTTGGAATTGCTGACTTGTAATGGAGTAATTTTACAATAAGGTATCGGTACCTTTACTCAAGAAAAGTTTAGCGCTACAAACCACAGTACCTGTTTGAGAGTGAGTGTCTGGTACTTTTCAAAAGCTTCTTGGGGCAGGGAGCCAAGTTCTCGGATCTTCTTCATGCATTCTTCTTTCTTTTTCAGTAGCATTCCCTGTCTGTTGGTCATTTTCTCCAGCTCCTTGGTGTCATGATTAATGGATTCGTTGTGCTCCTTCTCGATGTTTTTCCAGCGCTCCATACTCTTTTGATGGTCCTTAATCTCCACCTCTGTCTTATCAATGAGCGTGTCCAAATCTGAGTCACAAAACACACAAAAAGATCACCGTTAATGAGGCAGGGATTTCATAAGAATTTGAGTCATGTCTCCACTCACCCTCCGAACGCGCCAAGGTGTCTTTTACACGCTTGTTAATGCCATCCAACTCCGAGGTTGTGGCAGTGAGGACGGTTCCTCCTTCGGTTTCTCTCAATTCATTCAATTCCTGAACAAACCCAGAACAACAGTTTTCACGAATGTCACGCATGACCAATCAATCACCCTCAGTTCCATCCCGTCACCTGCTCGACTTGATCCAGACGTTTACGGAGGTTTTCGTTGAGGTAGGTCTCCACCCTGGTCATGATGCCCTCCAACTTTATTCTCTCGTTCAGCAGCTGACGGTTGTCCTGTGGTTTAAAAAACACACGAGGTTAATGTTCAGATTCAGCTAATAATCTTTTACGTTGAACATTCGCTCCAATGATCCCAAATGTAAAATATAAAAATACAACTCACGACAAAACAAATTAGCAAACCAAATGAAGTGCGGCAGAATTAACTAATGACAGGAGCTGGTTATTCAATATTTCAAATGGTTTTGTAATCAGGGTCTGGAGGCGGATGAGAGCAGCACCTGGGATTTTAGGGTCTGAACGGAAATCATATACGTGAACGGCTTCAGACGGACAAAAGATTTACATGTCTATTATGACATGACAAAGCAAACCTGGTGTATAAAAATATAGCTCACTATTATAACAATACACTTGAATGGCTTATCTGCAGTGGTGTGAAGTACTTGAGTAATCACTGTTACTTAAATATTTTTGGCTACTTTGTACTTGTACTGAGTATTAAAAATATAAGCGACTTTTACTCTCTACTTGACTACATATGTGATTGAATATAGACGTGTACTCTTTACTCCACTACGTTTGAATGAACACTTCAAGTTCCTCCCTACATCGTGATTGTGGACGACAAGTCGCCATCTTTTTCTACCATGGTTAATATTTTGGGCGAGGTGGTAGAAAAACTTAATATACAAGGTGATATCGCCATCTGCCGGATGCTGAAGGTACTGGATGCTATTTATCAGCTAAATCATGTGAATTAGTGGTTGCACTTTTTTTTTTAAATTTGAGTTTGAGATTTACTTTTTGTTCTTTTTTTAAATCTACTTTGCTATGCCGTTGGTGTTAAATGGTGTTAAATTTCAATTCTAGAAACCTCAGTTGCTTGTTTTTCACATTTCTTGGTGTTTTTGAGCCTAAATTCAGCATGAGTAAAATGAGCATTATGAGCAGCATGAGAAAGGGGGCCTTTCTGTGTGGAGTTTGCATGTTCTCCCCGTGCTTGCGTGGGTTTCCTCCGGGTGCTCCGGTTTCCCCCACAGTGAGAAAAACATGCGTTTCAGGTAAATCTGGCCGTGTGGGTGTGTGAGCGTGTGGTGTGTATGCCCGAGTGAAGTGGACGCTGGCGCAGATTGGCTGCCGCTATTTCACCGGGCAATTGGTG
>CM051507.1:3179370-3194138 GCA_028031935.1 Paedocypris micromegethes
AAAAAAAAAAAACTTTACAAACTTTAAAAACTTAAAAATTATTAGGATTTTTAGGAAGGATTAAAAAAAGAAAAACTTCACAGACACACAAAATGTAATCTTATTATATATTAAAATTATTATATTAAAATGTTAAAAACAGACACATTAATGGAACATGAATCCAAAGGAATCTGTATAGCAAATTGTTCTAGCAGAATTAACTAGAATTCTGTGTCAAAACTCTAAGCCACATTTGAAGCGACATTTATAGTCACCAGACTAAAGTCATACCAAGTCACTGGAGAACCACAACAGCTCTTTATTTGACCATTCAAGTGGACGTCTGGTACCTGCTGTAGCTGCCTGATCTCATCATTCAGGTCGTCCACCCTGCGCTGGTCCTCCAGACTGAGCTGAGACAGCAGATCCGTGCCCAGCTCGGCTTTCAGGGACTCACGAGTGCTCTCCATAGCGTGCAAGCTGGCTTCCAGACTCTGAAGACTGCGTTGCTGTCAGACACAGAACACAGCATTTATCAAACCATGTGATTAAACACAACGTGAACATATGTAGTAGTGCATAAAGGTCAAAAACATCGATATTTTGATCGATACTGAAAAATCTCTGGCCCAACAGTATTAATACTAGTCAGGCTTCCAGGTCACTGCCCTCCTCTTTTGGAACGAAAAGGAGATTGATAAATGTTTGAGAAGTATTTTTTGTTTATTTTAAAAAGAAATATTGTATTTTTTTTATTGCTAGATCTTTAAAAAACCAAAAGGAATTTGAGGACCAACAATCTGCAGTGAAAACTCGCTCACATCCTTCTACCACACTACCAGCTTTTCTGGAAAAAAAAAAAAAAAATTGTACTCCCCTACTTTTAAATATATTTTTGGCTTGGGATAGAGAGTTCCAACAAAATCCAAATTTTGCTTTAATTTAATCTTTTAAAAAACTTTTATGTTGAGTAGTTGTTTTTGTTTTATTTATTTTGATTGTATTGTCTTTAGATTTATCATTCCGACACATTATCATGTTCCAGTTGAATGTTTCTTTTTTGCTTAATAAAAAAAGCAAAAAAAAAAAGTTCTTAACATTGCTGCCGCTTTTCAACGTGGTATCGAGTATTGATACTTTTCCAAGTATTGTATCAAAGTTGTAATTTCTGACATTATGATGACACTGGTTCTTTATGAAAACCTGTAAAATAAGCGTTTACCTTTGGCATGAAGGTTTTCTCAGACTGCTGCCTCTTTTCCTTCAGCATCTTCATCTCCGAGAGTATACTGTCTCTGGACGCCTTAAACTTCCTCTGCTGGGTCTCGATCTGCTGCATCTGATTCATCAGCTGGTCGATTTCATTATTGATACGTGGACATTTGAATCAAGGAGAATGTGTTTTTTGAACTTGGGCACATTCTTTACGTCCTGCCACCCTGTGCCATCTTGACATTCTCACTGCGGTGACAACAATAGCGCCCTCAAATCCTCCACATCCTATAATCTTCTAGAAGACGTTAGTCACTCCGACTGCTGCTGCTGAATTAGTCATTCTGTGTGAGCAACACTAAATCAATAAGACCCTTAAAAACGTACAGAATCATTTCAGTCGAGTAAGTGAAACTACACAAAACGTTACACAAGACGAGAGTTATACAATCAAACAGGGGGGATAAAAAGTGGACTGTCGAAGGATATGTTCGATGTTTCTCCGAAGGTTCTCGTTGAGCTTGGCCTCGAGTTCGCCGAGTTCCTCTTCAGCCTTTCTCATGTCCTTCTGGAGCTCCAGCCGAGATTTGCGCGTATCATAGTAACCACCAGTCAAAGCGCCGCGATGGCTCACCTGATCGCCTGATTTAAACACAGCGAACAACTGCATTACACAACCGTAGACGTTTCACAAATCCCACTCAGACTCAAACGGTTTCTTCTCTAAGGAATTTTTAAAAAGGTAGCCATTTTGGATTTACCCTCCAGCGTGATGCAGTCCATGGTGAAAGCTCTAGCCAGTTGAGTGGACACCTCCATACTGCGGCAGATGAGCGTCTTCCCGAACACGTGTTTGAAAGCCTTGTCGAAGTTGGGACTATAGCGCAGCTTGCTTATCATGGGTATGGCATCCTGCAATCACCAAAAAATACATCAAACCTACAATTAAAACAACAGCGAGGACTTATGTTCTAACTCTAAATGCATCAGAAATCATAATATTTTATTTAGTGGAAGATAAAGCAACTTTAACATAGAGGTGCCAAATTGTAAGTTTTTAACATGCTGAAACACACTTAATATGCCGTTAATGATCATTTAATATTTATATTTAGGGCATATCCATATTTACCTTTATGACACATAATATTATATTTAATAAAGTAGGGTGTATATATTTTATATTCATATAACACCCGCCACTTTATTCCTCTGAGCAATGAGCCGACAGTCCAACAGCTGCCTAAGTATAATACTTAGACAAGGTGTTGTGTATATCTTTTATTTTCTGTGTTGCTGTATATTTTATCTTATTGTTTTCTGTTTTCTTGCAATTTTGTGCATTTATTGAAACAATTGGTTGTACTTTCGCATTCGAATTATAGTCAGATACCGGTATATTACCTATATTCTAGTTTATTCAACGTGCATATTCTTGTACCAATTGTGACCATGTGATACAATGACAATTAAGCCATTCTGATCTACAGGAAATCAATAAATATAGAAAATTGTGAGGCTTACGTTAGTCTCCGGGTAGGCAGTGTCCCGGACGTCCAGTTTGTTGAGGGGGAGGAAGGTCACTTCCCCGGGCAAGTTCATCTTATTGAACTCCATGAGGATCTTGGTGCTCACCTCATCAGTTTCCACTATGTGATAAAAAAGCCTGAAAAAAACCCAAGCACGACATTTTTTGTGTGTATGGTATATATGCATGTATTTGTGTGTATATGCTTATATAAATCATGCGTGTGTGTGTGTGTGTGTGTGTGTGTGTGTGTGTGTGTGTGTGTGTGTCTAACCTGGTGCCTGCGGTCACCTCCACACAGGTGTAGAAAGCAGGCTCGCATTCAAAATTATTCATGACGATGCCATGGTAACCGTTGATGACGTGCTGGTTGATCCCCTTCCTCCGGAAATGCTCCAGCACTTTATTAATGCTGTCGATTCCATTCAAAATAGCCTGGGGGGACACACACAGCGTTTAATCCACTGGATTTGACTCTTTCTGCTTTGTTAGAAATCAAGATGACTACTTGAATCTTCAAAAAAAGATCTAGATTCATGCAGATTTATGCAATGTGGGCGACTCTCTAAAATTAGGAACTGACTCAGGCTGCGAGAAAAGATCCAGCAAGAGATGTTACACTGTGTGGGCTTTTATGCGACTTTAAATACACTTAAGTGGCATTTACGTATATATTTATCTGAGTTTCTTTAAAAATGTGCTTTTAACAATCAAACAAAAAAACACACACCCACATAGATACATATGCATAAACCCACTTATTACTCAAAGAATTTTTTTAACATGGATGAAAAAGACCAGAAAACGATTTGCATCTTTGTTTCAAATAATTGTGTTTTTTTAGAGGGGCCACACACATTAGTCACTACACACACTTTCGTTCTCACCTTGTTCTTGTAAACCTAATGAAAAAAACTCATCTCGCTCTTTTTAGCGCAGTGTAATCGTAATTTGAATGCAGGACCTAACAAGATGACTGCAGCCATGTGATTGGCCCAATTTCATCCAATCAGTTGTCTGCCAGATGGAACCTTTCGCACAAACCTTGCCAGAGAAGTCACATAATGACATTTCGTCCGCTTAAATGGCTTTATAATTTTTTTTTGCGTAATCTAGAGGAACAGTGTATTTTTGTATGTGTGTGTGTCTTGATAAGATTTAGACTTTAACATTGTATGTACACACTAAAGACAGTCTGTGTCTGTTGTGTGTACATACATGTAAAAAAAAAGTGGGTGTATTAGGGGTGGGTGATATACACAGCTAAACATTTTTGTCAAAATGTTGTGTATTTATTCTTCTTAACTGTAATAAGAGGGAACGAAGATTGATAATAAACTGATTTTTATTTTTTACTTTAGTACCACAGTATTCATTTGTAATGCTTTTATTTTCCAAAAACTGTTATGAAAGATGCTTTTTATTACAATTATGACGATATTTTATCATATTATAAAAACAAATTACAGAATTTGCAGGCGGATTGGGCCATTTCTATGTTAATTACTTCCCGATTTATGACATTTTTGACACAGAGAGCAGTGTGTGTTTGTGTCAAACCTTTCCCGTGGCTGCTCTCAGGAGCTGCTGCTTCTTCTCCAGGTCCTCACGCTTGGCTGCCAGCGCCTGCTGCTCCGCGTTCTCCTCTCTCCACAGGTAGCTGCATAGACACAGACACGCCCATCAGCCTTGACTCAACACAACCTGGATTCTAAAACAGCTCAACCCAGACCCGAGCAAACCAAGAGAAAAAAAAAAGACGTCCGGTCTTACTTCCTCTCACTCTGGAGCTCATCCTTTCGGTTCTTCACCTCATAGTACTTCTTATCCAGCTCCTCCACACGAGTCTTCACTTCATTCAGGTCTTGGTCCAGTTTCTATCGCAAAAAATCATTTAAATAAAGCCTGTCATGCTGAAAGCAAAACGAGAACTTTTTTTATCTACCGTGTATTGTTCCAGGTTTCTCTCTTTGTTGGTCTCGGTATCTTCCAGATCCTTGTGAATGGCGGCGATCTGACGTTTCTTGTCGTTTATCGCCTGATCCAGAGATTTGAGCTCTTTCTTGATCCACTTGTCCCTCTCTTCTTTGGAGGTGAACTGGCTGCCTCGCCCCTGCTTGGCGTAAAGGTCTGTCCGTTCTTGAGTGGCCTGAGCCAGACTGAGAGATTTTATGATCAGAGACAGCAATACACTTACTCAAAGAACAACACACACATACAGTAGGAAACCGTTTTGCAATAATTGTAAATCAAATTCAAAAATTAACCTTAAAATCACTTTCTTAGTTGTTCTGTTGCTTCAAATTATTGATGTGAAATTATAAGTTTTCACTCTCACTTTCACTTATGCTGATTATGTGGGATTGTTTTTATGCCGAAACGGATATCATTACTTAAGAATCTTTCATGCGCACAGTGTTTGAAGAATGTGAGAGGATGATTTATGGCTTAGGAGAAAAAAGAAAATTGATTTGGTTGGTCCTTACGTCATGCAACATAACTATTACATAACTAAAGTAATAACTAGTAACTATTGCTATAAACCAGTGGGTGCACTTTGTCAAGTTTATAGGAAAAGGAAGTAAATATTACCGGGCAATCCCCCGCTCTTCTTTTTCTTTCACCACATTAAACTTGGGCTCTGTTTCCTGTAGCTCCTTCTGCTTTTCCTCAATCTTCTCCAAAAGCTTCTGACGCTCCTTTAGCAGACGTTTCTAAAGGGGAGAAATTAAACATCTTTAATCATTTAAATGGCATTAGTTCAGTCACAAGTTTTTATTCAATTCATAAAACAGTATTTGTGTAAACAGGTGTGTAGTTTTGTGCAACGTAATAATACTTCGTTACTTACGTAGAATTTTGGATTTTTTTATTTTGTATACTTTACTTGAGTCATTTTTTTCTTACTACTTTTTACTTCTACTCCTTACACTTTAATAACAGTATATCATGGCATGGTGGGGGTTAAATATTAGTAGATCTTAATTACATTTTAGGCAAATGTTGTATTCTAACTTCATTTAAAGTAAGAAATTAGACGCAAGTGGTAACCTGAAGAGGCATCTGCCATTTTTAATACTGTATATATTTTTAAAAGTAGCATAGGTGTTTATTCCAATTCTTTTTTTAAAGAGAAACACACAGAGGAGATAGACTTAGTTCTTAGAAACCCCTACAAAATGGTGTGGCAGTAAAAAAAGCTTGAGTAAAAAAAAGCCTTTTTTTTTTAACTCTAGTATCTATACTTCTACTTGAGTAATGAATGACACTACAACTCACCACCCCAACAGAGGGGATCTCCATCAGGGCAAATCTACATTTACTTTCAGCAATCAAAGGGCGAATGACGCATTTCTGCCTCACCATCCCCTCGGAAAACACGAGCACACACACTTGCCCAGGTGGGACTAATCCTCTGCTAAGCCTGGCTGGGATGCAGAAGGCCCGACCCGAAGCGTGTATTTCGCACGTAAAGGAATACACAAGCCGTATTGGATCTGGCCGAGAGCCCGAGCGGGAGTGAATTTGTATAGTTAGTGACGCAGACGGAGACACTGCGGACCCTCTGTTCGTTTGCGCCTGCCAACACTGCCTGCCGCTCCCTGGCTCGCTGTGTATTTATGTGTGTTTTATTTGCAAGCTTTCACATCCAACAACAAAAAAAAATACATGGAGAGTCTGTGTTTTTAATAGCTATGCGGTTCATTCTCAACTGACATTCAGATTTACTGGTTTCCTGGTTAACTACTTATTACAGTAGTACTCTTATTATAACAACTAACTAATAAATTTAATATTAATAGCAGTTTATATACATATATTTTTTTTTTATGTGTGCAATGTACTTTTTTTTTTTATCATGCGTAAAGTGTTATTTATGACTATATTGCTGCATATTTATTTACTTGTTTATTTTAATGTATATTTTCTAAATCTCTATTCTTTATTTTTTTTTTTCATTTTCATTTCATTCATTCATAGTTAAGTAGTTTTGTGTACTTAACTACTGTTGTTGTTTTTCCGATGACATAACAGATTACCAGAGTGCAACTAGAAAACATTTAGACAATATAACGCAAGTTCTACATTATGTAATTGTAATGTTTGCTTGTAAAATGAACAATAAGTCAAAAATGAAATTAAATTGAAACACTTTTTCTAATATTATTATTATTATCATCTTGAGCGTGTGCGCTGTGGGCATATGTGTGCCTGTGTAAGTCTGCGAGTCGCACCCTCTGCTCGCTGTTTCCTGCCAGCTCGTCCTGCAGATCTTTGGCTTTGAGCTCGAGTTTGGTCCTCTGTTTGATCTGCTCCTGACGCTCTGCACTCAGTTGTTCTTTCTCCTCCTTCATGGCAGAAATTCGAGCCTTCAGCTCTCGCACAACACGCTCGGTTTCCTGCAGAGACACGGGAAGGAGGTTAGATAACAGCACCTGATATCTACTGCTCAATAACATTTGTAACACTGACACAAATTGTTGCTTATCAAAAGGTAAATATACAAAGAAAGTAGCTTCATACACTTAGTTTCATATTTATGGTTCAATTAAAATTCAGTTTATGATAAAGGCAGAAATCACAGATACAGAGGGTTTACAATCTTCACTGTGTGGTGTTCATATCAGCTTCTTAAATTATTAAAGTTCTCACCCTTATAAGTCTGAACTCAATTATCACTATGTATATTTTTGGTAAATGTATGAAGTTTGTAAGGTCATTAAAACAGACACCGTTTGTGTGAATAAAGCGTGAAAAATCTCAGTATATTATGCAACACCACAATAAAAGTGTTTAAAGCACTGGACACGTGCCTCGACTTTATCTCTGGCGTCTTGCTGAGCATCTCGCAGTTGTCTCGATTTGTCTCCGCAGGTTTCTCTTTTGCTGGACAACTAGAAGAGAAATTCAAAGGTTGACAGCATGAGAACAACTATTTTTATATTCATTATTTTCAATTTTTAATAGAAATGTTAATCTATAGTACAACAATTAAAAACAACCAACAGTTTTCCTTCTTTCTCTAAAATTCAGTTTCATCACATGCAACAACGAATAATCCCCTTGAGAGCATGTTAATTTAGCATATTTTTAAAATGCTCTTTTAATCTCAATTTTAACAAAACTTTTGTTAACGTTGATCCTTCTGTAAACGTAATCCCCACATATGTTGTATTTATACTCTGTAGTAGATAAATATTCCCAACAGATTTTAGTTGTTTTGCTTCGGTGGGATCTTTTTTACTCTGTTTTTATAGAAGCAAAGTAGAACCACGTGTGTGTTAAAACCATGTGTTATTTTAAAAGAAATTGCGGGCAATTCATCTCAAGCAAACCAAACTAGAGTGAACAAATCAGTAAAATATTTCAAAAAGACATTTCAGAGGCGATATGCAGTGTAAAAACCCACTTTTCTGATCTAAATACCGTGCTAAACATGGACCAATTATATTAATTAACTAGTAAATCAGAAGATTATGTCAAAACAAGATCAAGTGATGTTACCTCATCCAGCTTGGCCCTGGTCTCATTGAGTTCCTGATTGTAGATGGTGTACTCCAGAGCCCTTCTCATTTTGTCCCATTTCTGGTACTGGGCCAATTCTTCCTTCTCATCCTCTAATGTGTGTAGACGCTCCTCAATGTACTTCAAAAGCTCATTAATCTTCTCTCTTTTACCCTCTGTGTACACACACACACACACACACACAAAAAAACATGAAGCGTCACCTCTGAAAGCATCACAGATGTTATGCAACTGAAATAATGAGTCTAAACTGAATAAACAAAAAAAAAACCATAATGTAGACAAGAGAGAAAAAGAAAAAATAAATAAAAATAGGCCAATATTTGGTGAAAATGAGGAAAAATGTATTACCGGTTTCCTTCATGAGCGAGATGCTCTCCTCCTTGCGCTCATCATAAACTCTGGTTCCTGCAACTTCTCTGAGGAGCTTCAGACGCTGAGAGTCGGGGGCTGTGGCCATCTGATTGATCTGTTCACGGTTGAGAAATAACATGTTTAGGTTGAAAATAAATAATGAGAAACATGTTCAAAAATATTACATTTATAAAAACAATAAAAGATAATATTCCAATTCCTGAAAGATTCAGTACCTTTCCTTGTTTGACGATGTAGTACGGGTTACTACGTGAAAAACCGGCACTTTCCAACAGATTCATCACATCGTTTTTACTGAAATACAAAATCCACTATCAATTCAGCTCTAGTTCTAATCTCTATCAGACACTTTTCCAGACCAGCAGTGGGTAAACGGAACTCACGTAACCATCTTCTTGTCTAAGAAATACTGGTCTTTCTTGGCTCCGATCACTCGGCGTAAAGACACTTCTTCTTTATCGATCTGAAAAAGAAAGCCAAATTATTCATTATCCTGAGCAGTTTTATTATTAAAACATAACAGACATGCAAATCCATGAAACATTTGACCAATCTGCAATCTTAAATCATTTAAATGGTACTGTGCTGGATGCTTTTATAGACATTTAACAATAAAATACATGCGTGTACAGGTATTTTCTGAACTAAATTCAGATTTAGGCAAACAGTTTCTTACCGGGAGCCTGTTATCGGAGTTGTCAAATATAATTTCCACAAAGGCTGAAATGA
Organism: Paedocypris micromegethes; assembly: GCA_028031935.1. Lineage (NCBI taxonomy): Eukaryota > Metazoa > Chordata > Actinopteri > Cypriniformes > Paedocypris > Paedocypris micromegethes. The sequence goes on from CM051507.1 coordinate 3,188,723, forward strand.
CACGAGGACCTGTGCCTTCCTACAGACAGAAACAGAATTAACATCCGAAATTAATTTCATATTTAAATTCAAGTCGAGAAATTGTCGTTTAACTTACGTGTAGGAGAGCCAGACGTTGCTCTGGTCGAAGATGGCTAAACTCATCACTGAGCACAAACTGTATGGCTGTGAAAAAATAAATAAAGTAAAAATAAACATCTATTCTTTCAAAAAACAGAATTAAGACACAGCGGTCATGATTTAAAAAAAAATATATATATACTATATATATACATTATTTTACTTTACATTTACTATTATAACGTTTAAATAAAATAATCAAAACAGAATTATAGTAGTAAATTCATCTTCCGTTTCGATCAAATTGCATGAGAAGTTCTATAGAATAAACGTTGTGCAGATAAACACTCACCATAAAAGAAGTTACTCTTTCCTGAACCATTTCGTCCAACTGCAAAAAAAAAAAAACATAATTGTTTCTGACACTGTTTTGGAGAACTTTTTGGTTTCTGACAGTTGCATAATTAAAGGAAAATAGCCCCTTGAATTTTTCTGATGTTCCTCTGAAACTACTTTCTGATGTTCCTCTGAAACTATTATTGTATGACACTCTCCTAATGCAAGAAAACATAAATAAAGAAAGGTTACCAATAACGTTGTGCTTGGAGCTAAAGGGGTCGACCACAGTCTGATCTCTGTAGCTGCGGAAGCCCTGGATGATAACCTGAAACATAAAGCGCACAACATTTAGAATATATATATACTGTCTACACACACGCGTGCGCAAATAACAAGCATAATATTGAGCAGATGATCATTTTGAAAAAAGCTAAATGAACCATGTATTTTTATGTGCGTGTAGTGTCACTCTGGACATTGTACATATTTGCTGTATATAAAGTAAAAGGTTTGGAGTTCTGAGGGATAATGCTAAAGCTAATGCTAATTTCATTGACGGCACACAGAGAAATTACATGCTAATGCAAAGTGCATAGTTTTAAGAGCAATTCCTGCACACACAGATATTAAAACACGCGTGTCATTTATTTTACAACGAATAGTCAACACACAACTAGTTATTTTCCACGGAGAGCATTATCTGGTAAATCGGGCACTTGCCTGTTTAATGTACATGTTTGTACACGCAGAGTCGCCGAGAAAACCTGTCAGATAAATCCAAACACCCTCCTCCTCAGAGAGAAGGGCTGATGTGCACAGGAAAATACCACGGGTTGGATATTTTCGTCAGATTTTACAGTTCAATGCAGTTAACTTTTATTTTCCCTCCACGAAAAAACGGAAAACGGTCAAAATGGCGACAGAGGCGGGACGGCCGGATTAGTCCATGTGAGACTTTGGGGGACATTCACAACGTCTTTCATTCATAACGTTAAGATAATCAGCGAAAATAGCATTTCCTTCTAATATTTCCTTATACAACAAATGTTTCTAGCGGATGATGTTTACATTTTTAACATATAGCTTACTTTTAAAACCATTTTTGTTCTAAACTCCCACCTATAATAGTCTAGTCCATCTTCTAGCGATTGGGCGCCAAGGAAGCTTTCTCTGACTGACGGAGTCTGTACGGACATGTTTTAAAATATTGTTTATGAAGGATTATAGTCTAACGTGTTCAATATTTATATAATTCGAACTGTGTTTATGAATATATGACAGTTAAGGTCTTTTCTCGTTGTATTCCTTTTCTTGTTTAATCGAAGTCGTTTGAGTGAAGTGCTAGGTTTTTATACCAATGTGGGGACCCATGAGCACTTGTGGGGACCTTACGCTGTGGCCAACAACTTTGAAAGTGAAAGGTTGTCAATGTGGCAAACCGTTTCGAAATTGCGCTCTGCATATAACCATCCAGTGAAGATACACACACACACACACATTTGGGCAGTCTTAAGCCGTGTTGTCGGGGAGGCAGTGTCTTGCTCAAGGATCCTCAGTTGTAGAACCCACCGGACTGAGTCCAGATAATAGTTTTTCTTTTTACTTACTGTAATATGCATTTTGAAATTCAGTGCGATCTGTATTATATTTGTTATTTGTCATATAGGTGGGAGAGTAACAAAATGTGGATTATCTTTCTGCCCAGTATAAAATGCAAAATTGACAATTGAGACATGAAATGCAGCATATCTATAGGTGCTAATACTGTAAAATATTACAGTAAAAATACCTGTTTGATGTGCATTTTCTGGAATTAAATTCTTCACATTACATATTTCAAATGACACAAAATAGGCAGCCGTACTAATCTGAACATAAATATAATTGTTATATTTATAAGATCAGTGAATCAGACCTTATTTCCTCCAACCGTTTGCGTAGTACAGCGTACAGTACTTTTTTATAACTGCAATTTTGTCCACAGCAGAGGTCAGTGTTGTGGGTTTTTACAATGTTCTAATTACACAAAAAGTGCATTTTTTTCCAGTCAGTATTACATAGTGAGATATTTTGTTTGTGGTGGAAGTTTGTATAAAAAAAATGCTGTTTTTTTTAACTACTAATGGCAGTAATAATGTCGACAACTTCATATGACAGTTCTCTAAAAAACATTTATTACCAGATTCACAACTCTTTAAAAATTCAATAAATACCCCAGTTAGGTGCTGTCGATAGGCAATACATCATCAATCTAAGGCAGATATTGCAGTGTGATAGTTGTGCGGGAATTTTTCTAAGGCAAACAAAACCAACAAGCAAGCACTTTCATTAATAGTTCTCAGAAATAATAAAACGTACAGTAAGTGTCTTTAAAATCCCTGCGACTGTCCATCGCCGTAGTATTGTTCAAGTATTTTTTGAGCGGGCCGGCCTCTCAAGGCTGCGCCGTAATCGGACTCAGTTTGAACTGGTGGACTGGCGGAATGGGCAATGGGGTGATGAAGGAGGTAGGGAAGGTGAAAACCGTGGATTTAAAGTTCTCACTTTCCAGTGTGAAGTCATTGCCGAAGAAGGTGGGGGTCTCTTGAGTGACGGGGGTGTTGGATGGAGGCGAGCTGGAGGCCACCTCGGACTCAAACTGCAGGAGTTGTCCCATAAAGCTGAAATTGGGCGAGATAATAGCACGCCGCTGTCTGATGATGTCAAAGGCCTGTTCTAGCTGCAGCCGCTGGGTCTTCATGATGTACGCCATGCAGATGGTGGGAGAGCGCGATATTCCAGCCTCGCAGTGGACCAGCACTTTACCTCCCTCGTCCTTCACAAGATCTGTGGAGAGAAGAGTCGAGAGTTTAGCTACGTCCCATCAAACCTAGACACAGGCTAGTACAGAAATATGTTTGATATTTCCCTTTAGGCCAAATCTTGGAACTTGGAAAACAGTGTCGTTTTGATTCTAGTGGCCATTTTGACAAACTCGCTCACTGATCTTTACTAGATGATCACAAATAATCTGATCGTAAAACAACGTGCTGGGAAAGATGCTGTGTTCCCGGAACGGAAACAGGAAAACTGACGTTCCGGTTGCCTCAGGAGGGGGGGGGGCACTTCCTGGCCGAACTGTTTGTTTTAATGTCATGTGTTGAAATTTTCAACACATTTAAACCGGTTTAATATTTAGACAACACACACACACTGAGAAACTGTGAACACGTGTGTTCTTGCGAGATCCCGTCTGCTGGGTAGCGTTCAAACAAAACCTGTTGGCGTGAATCACGCTTCAAGCCCAGATGGTGAAGAGCAGGGCTGAGCTGTGGGCGTCAAAATGACTCCAACTAATGCACCTAAATATTACCACTGTACTAGATCAAGCTTTTAAAGGTTGTGTTTTTCATTTAATCTCTATCAATTTAACTCTCTCACTGTCTTTTACATAACAATCCACATTCACACACACACGCACACACACACACACACACACACACACACACACACACACACACACAAGCACTATTTACCAGTCACTGTTTCAAAATAGGTTAAGGCGAGTTTATTATGTCTATCTTACTTTAGGCAAACAATTGTTCAATAAAATTGTATTGATTACAGTAGAGATTGCCGTACAGTAATCTTGTGTATATCCATAAGTCTTATCCGGGTTTCGTTTTAAGTCGACCTTGGAATGTTTCTAGCGGGTGTGTTTTTGGGCAAAGCTTTCATTGCCGTGGAATCATTATCTAACACAAGTTGAAGACACGCACTGGTCTAATACCATTAACCGTCATCCACTGACACACTGCCACGCCTGAGACATGCCGAAGCTTGGATTAGTCTTGGGTGACTCACAGCATTTTCCGGTTCATTTACCGGTTTCATGTATATACTTATTAGATTTTTTTGTGCTAGCATCGATGCTATTTAAAAAAATAATACTAATAATAGTTTTTTCGAATAAGACAACCAGTCAGATTAGAGAATGAAGTAGAATATTATGTTAATGGGGTTGAGGCGGTCGTATTTAAAGTGACTTAAATAAGCCCCACTATCTATAGGTGTGTACTCACTTCCTGGAATAGCTATACGTGCGACGTTTACGTAACTCAGATTAAATGCCTTGATGCCAGTTAGTCCGCAGAGATCCTTAACAGGGCCAAAAGAGTTCTTATTGCGTATATTTACCGATAAAGTCTATGGCCTCCTGGAAGTGTGAGCTGATGTCTGCGGATTGACTGTCCTCCACCGGGATCCATTTGTAGTGGTACTGTCCTTTCGCCGGACGCGAGTCCCTTCGAGAAACGTTCAGCAGCGCTGTTATGCGGAGATCACTGAGATAGTCCTGTCTACAGGCGTGATAGGCACTGCCCAGGTATAAAAAAGGCAAGATCTCCACTGGTCGGCCCTGAGAAGGAATCAAAATGGGAATCAGGAAGACGTTTTCATGAAGTCCACAGTAAAACAGGTAGTCTGGAGTTGACCTTATTAAAATGGAACCCATGTTAAAGGTCAAATAGAAACGGACTTTAGATGTCTACACATCTTTGATGTTTCTGTATTTATTCTGTTCAAATAAATTACCATAGTAAACATAATAGCAAATAGCACACACAAGCTGCTCGGGTCATTTAAATAGAAACTCAACTTGTGAGAAAGAACCGGGGTTTTTTTATGGGTGGAAGTGGTTTGACATACAAAGACGGTTTGTCATGATCATACCTGATTGTAGTCTGGTTTGTGGTGAGAAGCCAGTTTGTCACAGTAGCTGCTGAATGCTCTTCCACTTTTGTCATCGCTCAGATCGCTCACAGGGCTTGTTTCGACGCAGAGCTCCGGGTAGTGAGAACGGAAGTTCTCATAGCCTCCTACAATGGAAAATTTCTGGTAAACTGAGTCGCCTTTAAAGTCAAGGACTGTTGAGTCTTTCAGCTTATCAGATCCCACTTGTGCTGAACGTGTTATTAGATAAACACTGAAATTCCACACATGTTGTACATTTCTATACATCTGTTGTTGTTTTTTTTTT